>KB310159.1:252184-292676 GCA_000328365.1 Capitella teleta
TATATATATATATATATATATATATATATATATATATATATATATATCATATATCACATATATATATCATATATATATCACATATTATATGTGATCATAACGTCAAATGGTGAATGGCGAGAGTGATCTATGCTATTTGTTTTTTGATACGTGTTTTTTAATGCTCAAATAAATCACTCAAACACACAAAGCTGATTGGTTGGCAGAATCACTGAGTGGACTAATGAGTATTCTCTCACATTTCGAGGTTAATATTGTCATGCTGTGGTACATTATTTTCACAGCATATTTATTATTTAGGATGTTTGTTTTGTATGGTATCTCATGAGAGAAACACTATAACACAAAATTTGTAAGTGAAAGTGGCGATCTGTGATGATTTCTCTTCGCTTTTTTGGCATTCAACATGAATATAATACAACTCTATTCTGTCAATATTAGGCTTCATTTCGTAAATTAGCAGGACTAATCAAGCAATTTGAACGATATTTTTTGATTGAAGTAATGAGGGATCTCCTTTGGGTCTCTCGAATCCCGAAGCTGGTTCATTTGCCTATTAGGTCAGGGTCAACAAGGTCAATGAGTGAAGGAGAATTTGACAATTTGTTCAATCGAGCGTTCAAGTGGTTTTATTTATAAACTGAGGATATATGGTTTGTGTATTTCATTATTTAATTAGGTGGCAAAATATATCGGGATTAGTTTTTTTGTGAGTTTGAGGCTGTTATTAGGGTTCTTAATTACCAAATTACACAATTTTCCACGATCGTCTGAAATTCAGTGCTGAATTCATGGTCATTTAACGTAACCTCCAGTTAAATATAGTTATATCTACGTCGATACTGTTCGACAAAGCTTAAAATATTATGATCGTTATATTTTCCCTGTCCGCACCCGTCCGGTGGGGTTGGTGGTCTTATCACGTGGTATGATCGCTGCCTTCCGGGTATCACTTTGATGTTTTGAATTATGTAATCATTATGCTCATTTTGTGCATATGTTTATTCAGTCAAGTCGAAAGAAACAAGAAACATTTTATTATTGATTACACGAACAAAGAAGAGTTTGGCTGACGCACTGCATGCATAAAAATTATATGTATTTCATATATAATAAAAAAAAAACAAAAAAAACAAAAAAAAAAACAACCTCAACACACAATTGTGACTGCATTTTCAAAATTCCAACATTATTAATCACCGATGTTCTTCGGCATAATTAGAATAAGACGAATAAATCGTCAAAATAATGTGAACATCATCAGTCCTTGAGCCACGGAAAGGGTTCCTCGGAGAGGAAGCACATCTTCATTTCCCCCATTTCTGCCAAAGAAAAAGAAATATTCATAATTTCGAATCAAGAAGATGCACTCACCGTACACAGCACACTCTGCAGTCTCCCGAGAGCAAGGATAATTGAAGCGACAATTCGGTTTATTCCGGCAGAAGCTATACACATTGAGATCTACAGAGAAAGGCGAATCAGCATCTCACAAACAAGTAAGCGTTGCTGGATGTGATACCTGTTAAGCATGCAAAATAGTCCCTTGAATTAGATTGGACAAAGACATAGGGCGGATGCATTGACAGCTCCAATATACAGGTCCTATTCGCGGTGTTGATTTCAAATCCATGGCAATCACTGATGCCGTCACACTCAGCCTTGCATTCTTCAATGATGTTCGGGCCGCTTGCACTAGTAGCCTAAATAAAATTAACCATGAGCGGGAAGGAATTCAAAGACGCAACAATTAGCTTAACGGGTCAGTATTATTATTATTATTATTATTATTATTATTATTATTATTATTATTATTATTATTATTATTATTATTATTATTATTATTATTATTATTATTATTATTATTTTAACTATACATGTGATTACTTTTATTATTATTCTTTTGCAAAATGGTGTTCTTATGCAATATTCTTGGCTGTGTCATAATAAATTGCATCGGTGCACTTCTCAAGAAATATCACTCAACGATAATATTTACAACTATAATGGAAATTGCCGAATTTAACTGCGCCTGAATGGGAGAGATAGTGCAATGCAATTATTTTGCATTTTAATAAATGCCCAAAAACGACTTTGAAAAAAATGTAAACAATCAACCGTAATGCTCAATATAACGCCAAATTCACGAAATATACACCAGCGCAAATAATGATTTTCTGACATCATTTTCATCGTGTAAAAGAGCAGCGCATCAGTGGTTTTAATTCTCCCGCCAAGTGGAGCAGCAAATGACGTCGATAAGACCCCGGGAATACCACGAGACGACCTGTGCCAAAAAAAAAGGGTTGCTATCGTAATGGATCAACACAAACGATTCGGCTTCGTCGCCTTGAGTCGGAAAATGATGATAAATAATTAATATATTGAGCTTAAGAAATTATGTAATAATTATATATTCAGCTCCACTTTTATGGAACCAACTTCCAAAATGTATCCGCTCATCCGATTCACTCAAATCTTTTAAAACACTTTTAAAAACATATCATTTTAAAAATGCCTTCTGACTGTTTAACTGGTTAACTTACAGTATTAATTTTACCTTTCTATCTTGCTTTATTTTTTATTTAGCTTTTATCCTACCTTTTATCATTTCATAATTTTTTACCTCTTTATTTTCGTTTCTTCATTTTTTTTATGTAATGTTTCACTATATACCAATTGTAACACGCCTTTGAACAACGCCAGTTGCAGAAGGCGTGGAATAAATGTGAATAAATAAATAAATAAAATAAATAAATATTGAGTTTCAGGGTTAATAACTTATCACAAGACATTTAAATCGACGTAATATTAGTCAATTTAACAATAAAAACCTATAAAGAACACTATAATTGAGTATATTGGCCAATTTATATTATTATTTATATTATTTATATACCAATGCTGCGCCGATTGTTCGAGTCAACATCACCTCATTCTCAGGTGTACTTTGCATGACATTATAATTATTATTATTATTATTATTATTATTATTATTATTATTATTATTATTATTATAATTATTATGCTTGGGCGTTACGATTTTTAGTCGATCGAGTGTGTGTTACAAAATTTCGAGAAGTAATTGGGCAAATTCGTTAATTTGCTCAATATTAAATGGAATTCTGAGTACGTCGATATAAATTTTAGTACCCTAGGGTATAGGGTGGGGTCTTATGACGTCATAAGACCTCGGAGAGAGTGAGATAGGAGACTGAATATTTTTTATCTCATTAAATAAGCATTTTGAAGCCGCAAAGGGCTCAAAAATGACAACATAATTACATGTCCAAACCAAGGCCTACAATTTCATTTTTCACTTGTTTTGACCTATAAATGTATTATGATGCGTCATATTGGTCAACATTCAAGAATTTTCCTCCAAAGAGACTCATATGACGCCCAAAGAACATCTTCTTAATCAAAGTTTCTATGTCGTGAATCTGGGCGGCTCTATATTGCAAAAGTTCAACCAGAAAAGTTGAAAAGGCAGCTCCCGATTTGTACTGTTTAAATTCACAATATTTTGTAAATTATTGTCCAAATTTGGTCATTACTCAGTTGCTGTACATATAGTGAGTATTGCAATCTTTATCTTTCATCACTCCTCGATCGTGTTATGCTTTCCACCAGCCCCCCCCCCCTCCTCGAAGTCCCTCTGAATACTGAGCCAATGAATTGAATGCATTCACTTACCGGCCAAGGGCTCCCATTAAGTAGAAGAGTTGCTGCAAATCGACCCCACGCACATCTTGCAAGCTCCACTGAAACATGAATGATATCGACTTAAGAGGTATTTTTGCAAAAGCTGGGCGCGGGGTCATTTGGTACAATCAGGAGCAGGGTCAATAGGTCAGATGGCAATTCCGTAATTACGTGATTGTGGTCGTTGTGGTTATAATGACTCTCCGACAGACTTGCTCTTAAAAAATCTCGAAAGTGAAGAAACGTTTGAGGTTTTGACGTACACAATGAAAGTTATAATATAATGAAGAGATAAATAATGAAATGTTACGTGCAATATGGATTGAGCAGAATGCTATTTTCATAATGTTAGCAAATGAACATAGCGAGTGATTATATATAAATCGATGATAATAGAATAAGCATACGAGGGGTCATTACCCTTGGGCTCCGTAACCAAAATGTTTGTGTCAATTAGCGCCAATGACCAAGACTTTCGCAGAAGACATGGCAATGAAGGTCATCATATAATAATTTACATTTCAATCAGAGAAGATAGAATACATTGAAAATAACAACAACTATATTAACAACATGATTTTATTTTCCCCTAAAATAAATGCAACCAAAGGCATACCTATTATTTAAATAACATAGATCAAATAGATTAGTTATGCTCATACGAACCTGGTGAAGCGGCGATGATAATCAACCCAGCCAGTGCAATAGCATTTAAGCCTACCGCCATTTCCAAAAAAAACAAACTTGGATGTTGCTAGGTGCTGAACTAGAAGTTTAGATGACTGATTTGCTGCCTGCCCTATGACCGCCCTTACAAGTGTTTCTTCATGTAATATGTATGCAGATCTTTGTCACTCGCAATTCAGTTGTTTTTTGACAAATGAGAAAACAAGAGTGACGTGTTGCAACATGTTGCATGCAAACAAAGAGCATAAAGAATCAAGAACTTTTCTAAAGAGACAGAATCTTGTTCAGCCGGTTGCAAGGAACTCTCCAAGGAAGTAGAAATGACGAAAAGCATGCCTCTTCATTGTTTGTCCACAAAGGTCGTGGAATACGAAATTCTGAATCAATATCAAACTTGAGACTTATAATTATGTGTATATACTAGTAGCTACATATAACTATTTAAAATGCTTTGGAATAATAGTCGATATCTTTACTTCCCCGAGTCATTGCAAATTAGATATAATTTATTACACACAAAATATAAAATTTCGCACATACATTAGAATTGTTTCATGCTTGCTAATCGCGTCGGCTGGACTTGCACTATGAAGGTTAAAAGTGATATCTTTTACTTATTACTGCATATTTGAAAATTGGGGAGTTCCACTCAATCTAGAACACAGTGGGGATACGGATGACGAAGAATGTCCGGCTTATCATTTGCATATCATTTGCATATCATTAACGGACGGCGAATTTTGCGGGTGAGACGGCGAATTGTGGGGGATTTGAATAATCGTTCATTATTTGAGAAATCCTGCTTTGTTTACATCAAATGATATGTGCAGATATACCAACCATTAACACATGCATTTTAAGCACATCGAAACATTTTATGTACTTTTTGCGTTTAAAACGAAATTAATAAAAAATAGAAATAAATTATCTGCATATACACGTAGGCAATAATTGAGCTATTTTTTTATAGCAGATTATCATAACGTCGAATCGGCGATTGCGTTATGAAATTGCATTTTGAGACTTAACATTAGGTAAATGGCGAGAGTGATCTATGCTATTTGTTTATTTATGCGCGTTATTTATGCACGAATAAATCACTCAAATACACAAAGCTGATTGGCTGGCAGACTCACTGAGTGGTATAATATAGTGTAAACCATTCCTTAGCAACATGATCTCTGATGAAATGCAACTGGATATTGATGCGTTTCAATCTTTCCATGTTCATAGGGTTCTCAGCCATTGCAATGGCGCTCTGATTACACAAGGAAATGTATTCGGCTTCCCACGTTGACAATGCAATGCATGGCACTGCTGCTTCACAAAGATATGAGACCCCCAGTTTTGCAAAAAAAAAAAAAAAAACAGTATCCACTGATACTTTTGCGACCAGTGGAGCTAACCCAATTCGTGTCTGTGTATAATTATTATCAGATTTCGATTATGATCAGATTTCGAAAATGTCAATGACTGATTCATTGAACCTTTAAAGTAGTGGAATATTCGCTTAACACATGTCACGTGTTTGTCCGTCGGATTGTTGAGGTACTGTGACAATTTAGTCACCATGAACGCTAAGTCTGGTTGGGCACACGTCATCAGGTAAATCAACCAATCATCTCACTGTACAGAGTATTAATTGTTCTCGAAAGGAGGCGCTTTCTCATCGAAGGACAACTTCAAATCTAAATCACACATGGTGTTGCCTGTGCTGTACATTCCGCCATGCCGAATCGGTTGAGTATCTGTCTGATGTACCTCATTTGATCGATCTTTATGAAGTCACCCTCAAACGTAAACTGAATCCCCCCCCCCAAAAAAAATAAAAAAAATAAACCAAAATCGGTGATACTGAAACAAGATTTTACAATGCCGTTTACGTCAATTGGAGATTTCTCGTTTATGACTGCGTGAAAGATATCATTAACCCACAAGAGAAGCATGACGTGGGATTTTCTCTCACAAACACACATGTATCAGTCTTTGACTGTACAAATCAATGTGCATTAAGATAATGCTTCAAGTGCCCATGCCAATTTCACCCACTCTGTTTGAGTCCATAAAGACTTTTGTTCAGCTGCCATACATAAGAGCGGCATTCAGATTCAGTAACAAATAATGGCAGTTGCTCAACACATAGTTCGTGCTTGACAGGTGCGTTCAATTGAGCCATTTCCACGTCAATTTGATGCATGATGAGATTGTGCTGCGCTGCCATTTGCAAAAGTAGTCGTATATCGATGTCATGTTGGCCATGGGAGAGAAAGTCTCATCGTAGTCAGTTCCCTGTACTTGACTGAAGCCAAAAAGCCAAGGAAAAAGAAGAGAAGAAGAGGGAATTGAAGAAAAAAAAGAAGAAAAACAAAATAGAGTTCAAAACCATCGTACACGTTAGAAGAGACATCACAGCAATATAATCAACTGTTGGAGCATCTGGACTGGTAAAACAACACAGACCAGACATCTTGATCGTCAGAGAAACCTGGCTTAACGCAATTCACTCATCTGCATCAGTAGCCCTGGTAGGCCATGCAGTGCTGGCCCGCAAGGACTGGACAGGCAAAAGGAGGTGGTGTGATAGCGTATGTGAGGGAAGAGCTTAAAGCAGCAGATGCCCGGATCCTGGAGAAGCAGACATACCGATCGATTTTATCAAAACCTGAAAGCCATCTCATCGGCGAAATCTATAGACTCCACCAATCACACTGGTAGAGACTTGAGATCACCCCTTCAGATTTGATTAGAAGTACCACTTACCTTAGTATATCCTTGCTTCGAGACTTCGATGACCATTCACTGCACATGCAGAGTATATGACAAGGCCCGAACACCTGGCCACTAAAACAACGAATCAACGGGATCTCGTGATTAATGAAGGTCCCAAGGAAACCTTCTGAGCTTAAAAAAGAGCAGACTGGAAAGGTCTACGCGCTACATACACAAACACATGAGCCTCAGACTACTCTCAACGATCTCAGATCTCCACTGATTGTAATTGTGGGTTAAAAACTGCAAGTTTTTCTGACGTCAAAACCCGTGGGCATTGGCAGACACACTAAAATTCCTGTATTAAAATCATCTATTTTGAAAACGCCACACTATTCGAAATTAGATTCCGTCCAGTATTTAATAGTAAACTCAGCAAATTTACGCCGATATTCCAAAATCCATTCGGCTCATTTGCATAATTTATGCGTGATTTGCAGACGCAAAGCTGGATTTCGTGAACGCTGAAACTTTATACCGTTTTCATTTTGATTTACTCGAATGAAGCAATACATGACATCCCTCAAATACGGATAAATCATTATACACGGTAATATTTGGTTCTGATGTCTGTTAATCCTTTAAAATCGAGAAATATACGGCTCTTGTCAGAACCTCGACTTGATGACTTTTGACCTTTTGAGTTAAGCAGACATGACAACATTTTACTTATCATGATGTTCATCCCCCACTTTGTACATTTAATGTATATTTTCACAACATATAAATTAAAGCCTAAAGTTTCTCTGACATAATGACATTTTGTTTTAACACCAAATTCTGGTGGTGGTACGCATAATTGCCGACTGAAAATCGAGGCGACGCCATCGTGCAGACGCATGGCTTATTTTAACGCATATGAGATTAACGTCCAATGAGCGGAGGCGTTATGAGATTGCATTTTGAGACTTTCACATTAAGTGAATGGCGAGAGTGATCTATGCTATTTGTTTATTTATACGTGTTATTTATGCTCAAATAAATCACTCAAACACACAAAGCTGATTGGTTGGCAGGATTACTGAGTGGACTAATGAGTATTCTCTCACATTTCGAGGTCAATATTGTCATGCTGTGGTACATTATTTTCACAGCATATTTATTATTTAGGATGTTTGTTTTGTATGGTATCTCATGAGAGAAACACTATAACACAAAATTTGTAAGTGAAAGTGGCGATCTGTGATGATTTCTCTTCGCATTTTTTGGCATTCAACATGAATATAATACAACCCTATTTTGTCAATATTAGGCTTCATTTCATGAATTAGTAGGACTAATCAAGCAATTTGAACGATATTTTTCGATTGAAGTAATGAAAGATCTCCCTTGGGTCTCTCGAATCCCGAAGCTCATTCATTTGCCTATTAGGTCAGGGTCAACAAGGTCAATGAGTGAGGGAGAATTTGACAATTTGTTCAATCGAGCGTTCAAGTGGTTTCATTTATGAACTGAGGATATATGGTTTGTGTATTTCATTATTTAATTAGGTGGTAAAATATATCGGGATTAGTTTTTTGTGAGTTTGAGGCTGTTATTAGCGTTCTTAATTATCAAAATTACACAATTTTCCACGAGCGTCTGAAATTGAGTGCTGAATTCATGATGGTTTCACATAACCTCCAGTTAAATATACAGTTATATCTACGTCGATACTGTCCAACAAAGCTTAAAATATTATGATCGTTATATTTTCCCTGTCCGCTCCCGTTTTGTGGGGGTTGGGGGTCTTATCACATGGTATGGTCGCTGTCTTCCCGGTATCTCTTTGATGTTTTGAATTATGTAATCATTATGCTCATTTCGTCCATATGTTTATTCAGTCAAGTCGAAAGAAACAAGAAACAAGAAACATGTTATTATTGATTACACGAACAAAGAAGAGTTTGGCTTACGCACTGCATGCATATACTAGTATGTATTTCATATTTAATAATAATAAAAAAAAAAAAACAAAATCAACACACAATTGTGACTGCATTTCCAAAATTCCAACTTTATTAATCACCGATGTTCTTCGGCATAATTAGAACAAGACAACTAAATCGTAAAATAATGTGCACATCATCAGTCCTTGAGCCACGGAAAGGGTTCCTCGGAGAGGAAGCACATCTTCATTTCCCCCATTTCTGCCAAAGAAAAAGAAATATTCATAATTTCGAATCAAGAAGATGCACTCACCGTACACAGCACACTCTGCAGTCTCCCGAGAGCAAGGATAATTGAAGTGACAATTCGGTTTATTCTGGCAGAAATCATACACATTTGGATCTGTAGAGAATCATCATTTCATTGAATGCAAGCAAGTAAGCTGTATTCGATACTTAAACACGCATAATATTCTCTCGTCGCAGATTTCTTAAACTCTGGCCTACTAGTCGTCTGCACTCGACAAGTCATATCAGAGAAAGAAATCTGGATTCCGCGACAATTTGTCAGCTTCTCGCACTCCACCTTGCAATCTTTGATGACATTTGGACCCGTGGCGTTTGCCTACAAAGGAAAAATTAGATCAACTGATATATGCGTTTATAAATCCTTATAATAGGTATATATGGGATTTTGCTTGATCTCCACAGGACAAATGCTTTTATTGTACAACTTCTGCAACAATTAAATTGTTATATTGTCAGTAGGTTTAAAATCAGGCTATTAATGCTGGTTTTTGATGGGACCAGTATCTTCTGAGTAGCACAATCAAAACTATTTCGCAAATGATAGTTTTGTCATGTGATAAGAAAGAAGTCTTTCAAACTCTCTCAAATGACCTTTCTGTTGCTCAGGAAGCCCCCCTCCAAAAAACAAAACAAAACAAAAAACAAAAAAACAACAACACTTATTTGTCTTTTCACATTATATATATTCGTTACACGTGTAGTTTAAGCTCAAAGATGCAATTTTCAACTCGCACACGGATTATCCATTAAAGGGCATAAAATCACGAACAAGACAATCAAATCATTAAACTAAATTGCCTTTAGTCTTTGAATAATGTTCTTAACAAAATTTCTGGGAACTTTAACATAAATCTTCACAATAATGAAAAGTTCATTATTTGAGATTGATGTATTGAAGTGTCTTGATTCTGCAAATGTTATTAATTTTCAATTTCAGCCACTAATTACCATATTTTTAACATTCGGAGAAATTTGAGATTAATTGCAAGATATATCCCTGAATCTAGTGGTGATTTTATTAGCACTAAAAGCACCTTTGTTTCACTCTGTTCCAGGTTGAACAATCCACATTACTTGTGAATACATGTAAACCATTTGAATCACTCCCTATATTAATAGACAGTTTACATTCTCTATGACAAAAACCAATGAAGAAGTTTGAAGTCATTTTAACATTACGATGTGCAACAAATACATTCGTGCATCAGAAAGCATACCTTATTTGAAAGAAAAGATCCAATCCATACCAAACTCTCTGTAAACCGACCCCATGCACATCTTGAGACCTCCCCTAGGTGATAAATAATATAAATATAGGTTAGTATGTATAGGTTAATTAGCATCAAACATGTATTGATGATTATACCACTCAGTGAGTCTGCCAGCCAATCAGCTGTGTGTATTTGCGTGATTTATTCGTGTATAAATAACGCGTATAAATAAACAAATAGCATAGATCACTCTGGCTATATTCACCTAATAATAAAGTTTTAAGGTAGCGTATCCCTTATTGAAAAAAAAGTCGTCATACAAGAATTACTTCAAACAATTTTTTTGTGCAGGAGAATTATATAACAGATTGGAAAACCCCCCATGTGCTGGTGCAAAAACGGATCATTTTGTCGGTATACTTATTACCATGCAGAACGGGCAGTATACATAACGGATTTCTAAAAAAATGGCTCAGCAACTAACTTATTGATAGTGCAAAATGTTCAAAATATAACGCCTCCGCTCATTGGACGTTATGATCACATATGCGTTAAAATAAGCCATGCGGAAGAATAGCGCAAACATCGTCTGCACGATGGCGTCGACTCGATTTTCAGTCGGCAATTATATGCAAACCACTACCAGAATTTGATGTTAATATCAAATGTCAGAGAAACTTTAGGCTTTAATTTACATGCTGTGAAAATATGCAATAAATGTACGAAGTGGGGGATATAAACATCATGATAAGTAAAATCTCGACATGTCTTCTTGACTCAAAAGGTCAAAGGTCGTCAAGCCGAGGGTCTGACAAGTGTCGTATAATTCTCGATTTTAAAGGATTAACAGATATCAGAACCATATACTACCGCGTGTATAATGATTTATCCGAATTTGAGGGATGTCGATCATGTATTGCTTCTTTCGAGTAAATTAAAATGAAAACGGTATAAAGTTTCAGCGTTCACGAAATCCAGCTCTGCATCTGCGGAAACAGGCCAAATACAAACTACTCATTTATGATGGCGCATAATGAAGTTGGCGATAGAAATGATGAAAAAAATAACAACAAAAAAACAAACCCAAAACACGATCTCGTTACACAGATCTATGAGTAGGCCAAAAGTGTATTATTATTATTATTATTATTATTATTATTATTATTATTATTATTATTATTATTATTATTATTATTATTATTATTATTATTATTATTATTATTATTATTATTATTATTATTATTATTGTTGTTGTTATATTATGTCATTCTGCACCTATTTATGCTAAGAAATCAAGTATAAAGCATATTTTGAATGAGGCAGGAACATTTAAATGCGAGTGGTGAATGATCGCGAAGAGAGGAAAATCAGATGAGCCCCTGAATGAGCATTGATGAATGTCATCTTTTGGGAGGTGCTTCAATGCAAACTCTCTGTTTTATTTTGATTTTAGGAAATAAACATTAGTGCTACTGTCACAAATATAGCACTCTAAAACCAAACAATAGAACGAGAGCATTGCCTTAAGGATGCGTTCAAAGAAGCCTATCCATGGTCTGGGGGCCGGTTTGCCGGCAAAAGTGGAGATATCACATAATGATGAGTGCACTCTATTAATTGAGATAAATGGGCATAAGTGTTAATGAACTTGGAATAGAAATGATAGGAATAGCAGCAAAGCATGCCAGACTAACCATACCAAGTATTTATTTTTCTTATCTTTGTGTAATTTTACACTGCGATCTCTTTCTCAGAAATGCGCAGCACCATTGGAAAGCATTGAGATCTCAAACATGGAGTAGATAGACTACTTTTGGCCCACTCTGTATTTCAGAGAAAACAAATTGGTTTATTTCAAAAGGATTATTTTTATGCTAATATCAGAGATGGCCGAGCAATTCAGGAGCATATTGCCGCTGGAGCAAGCATAACGATTAACCTCAACCATGTGTGAATACTCTTGTGTTTTTGAATTTACCTTTGCTTTTGTGTGTGTTTGTTATTTTCAATTCTTTGTTTTCTCATGAAAATAAACGATAGTTTTCTACTGAACTTGAAATTATTGTTGACATTTAACGTACCAAACACCAGTGGTAATGAAACAAAGGCAATCCGAGTGAAATTATGTTAAAAGCGAAATAATTATAACTGGAGAATACAGCTTCACGCTATTGCATTGTGACTCGATCTTTTGTTTTTGTTTTTGTTTTTATTTTTTTGTTTTTTTGTTTTTTTTATGTTCTTTATCATAATCATAACGCTTTTATCACCCCTCGCATTATGATTGCATAAATAATGATTATCTGTGAGCTGTATAACTCTTCCTGGTGCGTAAGAATAGACGGTGACAACATCATTGAACAGGCAGTTTACCATTTACCAAAGTAAATGTTTGTTTCCCAAGATAATTCTCGTGGTATAATCGGGTTAAGTCACTTGGAAGTGGATGATTATGCTGTACAGGATTGACAACGTTCTCGTGAATGCGGAGCAAAATAATCGAACTCGACCTCGTTTTGTCGGTTATTTGGTTTCACATTCACTTGAACATGATCAATCCTAGCATAATCGATCACCTCCTTCCCGTGACTTATCCCTTAATTAATGTATTATATGATACTAACCTGATGCAGCTGAAATGATTAGCCCAAACAACACAAAACGCTTGTAAAACAACATATTCGCAGATTATACGATCGAATTTAGATCCCTTATTTTTGAGACCAGCCAATACAACTGAGAGCATGTGTCAAAGGGGAATCCATGAAGCCTCTTTTATCATTGTTGTCATGGCCATTGTGTCGGTGTAGATTATGAATGATGATCTGTTTCTTTACTGCATTCGGTTCGTGTACGTGTACTCGTGGGAACAAAAGCTTAAGTAGAGATGATCTATTATTTAGTAGGTAGTAAACAAACCAGAAAAGAAAAACATTGACATAAAATTCATCCAATGAATCGACCCAGGCGCCATTCAAAGGAACGGTAATAGGAAAAGAGAATATTTGTGCAGCAACCCTCGGACTACGAAAACCAAATCTTGCTTACCGTAAATTTGCCAAATCCTCAAGTTTTGATTTCCTTCGAGAAAAGTTTTCTTGAGCACATGTGGGCCTATAGGATTTCCAAAGTTAATGGGTGAAATATTCACAACATGATCATTAAAGATTAAACCGAGATTACAGCAACAAGTATTGATCATTGCATATGAGATATACACCGTTGGTTTTATTCGATTCGATTTTTATCTGACAGGAATACATAAAATAACAATTGAAGTGCAATTAAACAAAACATGCGCGGTCGATGGTGTGTGAAAGAACCAAAATATAGAATTCTCAACCAAAAGAATTACGAGTCGTCTTTCAAGAAGAAATTGAAGATTTGTTATTATGTATCACCTAGACAGGATGCTGGCTGAATATTCTCATATACAAGGAGTTCTAAGATCGCCGCTGACGAATAGGCTATGTTTCACCATGTTTCGTCGCGTAAAACGTTAAATCGTATTCTATGTGTGAACGTCACAAGACGTTGCAGTAAGTCTTTCAATCAGGAAGTTTTTCACCAATGAAATGACTGTGCACCACATTTTACTTCTCATATCATCACCATTCACTTCTGACTGATATACATTTCTGCTGCATTTTCAGACTAATACACCGTCAACAATCACTTCATCACAAGCAAAACTTCTTTCCCGAGAAAAGCAACACCCAGATCAACTAACAAAGAACAGATCAATTAAAAAACACACCAAATTTTATTACAAAAGACTTCTGTTCATAATTCCGTATTCGCAATTGTGCCTATATTTTCCTCAATTGTGACTTCCGTTTCCTTCTCCACTTCGTTCGTTTGCGTCGATATCGTTCTTCGTCCATCTTTTTTTATAACTTTGCCATACATTTCAGTCTCCAAAGTTGCCAAAGTCTGCTTCACTTTCATGTAGAGTTCATATTTTTTTTGGTTGACGGCTCCCTTGGCGTCGACCTCCGTTGTCGCCGACCTCTGAATAACATGAGCTCTGGTCGCTGCCAAGGCTGGGTTCTTGATCAGGGTGTAGGCCAAGTGCCATCGGTTGAAAGCAGATTGGTTCCTGACCCGATAAAGTGGTTTGTATGGGGCATCTGTGGGGGAGAAATTGACCCATTGAAACAAACAAGAACTTCTTCAACTGACCATTGAATTGCATTACGTCATCTTGGTCTGACTTCCTTTTGTCGATTTCGTCGTTGCTGGTGAGTTTAATGCTGCCGTAATCAATGGACTTCCGGAATTTTTCGTGTTCGGATTCAAGCAGGAATTGGCAGAAGAGTCTCATGATTGGGTTATTATGCGTCTTCTCTATGTACAGCATCCCCAGGTATGCCATATAACCTACAGGCAAGATGAACGCACTGGATATGTATCATGTGATAGCAGACTACCTTTATCGCTGCCTTCCAACCGCTCCATGAGTACGCAGCGATCCATTCTTCCCAGAAAGACCAACCCAAACACAAATCCGATCAGAATTCGGTAGAGGCAAGAGAATATTCCGGTTTGAATATTTGCAATGAAGAAGAAGTAGTTGAAAACATGGAAACTCCGCCTGTGGAGTAATAATGTTCATTACCTGGGTTGTAAATCATTGCGTCATCGCAGATATGAGCAGTTTTGCCACTGTGTGTGATCACTCACAGGTTGTCCAATGCCATTGGTTGTGTCTTTTCTGTCTCGTTGAGCTTCTTCTGGAGGTATAATTTTCTTGCCATCACCTTTTGTAGTAACTTAAAAAAGAAGTGAAGAGTCGATGGAATTCTGAAGAAAAAAAAAGCATTTCGAATTAATTAGCGTTTTGTTGCTATCAAAAGTGTTGCAATGCACAAGTTATTAATAATAAATAATTTAAATAATAATAATATATTAATATAATAAATAAATTAAATAAATGATGCTACTTTTCATGGTGCTCTTCACTGGTTCTGTTTTATATTCGAACGAGGGGGAATATACACATAATTATGAGCATTAACGAAGGTATTGTACTTTAGAAAATAATAGCATCTTGAACCAAGACAGCATATCCGTTCGAAATTATGAAGTGTTTTTTAATAACCAAATCAATCCCGTGCGGTTTAGAAATCTCCGTTGCCTCTAAACCTGACTTAAATAGTTTTCAGGAAGTTTGGGTGTTCAATAACGAATTCTCACTTACATGAGTACTTCAGCTAACCACTCGACGACATCAGTGATTCCTTTGTGGAGCGGGAGGACAATTATGATTACGAAAAGCATTGCCAGTAACCACAAGACGTAGTTCACAATCAGCATGCCTGTAGCATAAAATGAAAACGTTATTGTTCTTCTTCCTCTTATTATTATTATATTTGGTCTCAGAATCAATTTATTAGTATAATATATTAGCATGGATAATTTATGCCTTATTGTTAAGTAGTGGGTGCATATTCACTTGGTATACCAACCCCAAATCATAAATGCAATTTGGTATCCCGAAAACATCATGCAGCTTCTCTGTAAAAGAGGAAACCATATTGTAAAATGTAGCTTTGGGAAATTAATACATGTAATTGCTCCAGACATTGATCTCCTCAAACCCGATGTTGACAATCTTGCCTCACAGAAATCTCTATCACAAGTGTTGGTTACAGGCATTGGCTACCAACTTACACCCAATCAAGTACGCGCAGAAACAAAATTGCAGAAATCCTACCCATTACCCAAAGTGTGTTTTTCCTGACATCTTACCACAATTTCTGCGCTGTCAGTTTTCACATTATTCAGAAACGCCGGAGGAAGAAAACTAGTATCTCCTTTGTATAACTTCAGCGTATGAAACCTGATAAATGAAAATATAGTTTACCCAGTGAAATGTGTAAACTTACCTGTATCGACCAAGAATCAACAGAATGTTGATCACAAACAAACAACACGTCACAACAACAACAATATCCCAAAATACTATTTACAAATCCGATAATTATACAGGGGAACAGTTTTAATAGATGTACAAACTAGATATTGTATTCAACGTGAAATCCATATCATCAATTAATGATGAGTTTGCATCTGATTCGTCCAAGATATCCCGGATTACGCCACCGACCCAATCCATGGAAACCGAGTTCATCCAAATATTGACAACTCCGACCTGAGCAGAAGAAGAAGATAAAGCGTAAGAAGGAAATGTCAGAATCTGACCTAATTCACCTGGTATGAGCAGCAAAACACGACAAATATTGTACACATCATTCTGGTTGAATAGTTGAAGTTTGGTCTGCTCTGCCAAACGTATTTTGTCACCCACAGGCGAACCTTCTCACAGAAAGTGAGCTCCGTTTTGTTCCCCTTCAGCGCTCGTCTAAGATAGCACACGTGAGAACCATTGCACGTTGTCTCTTTCTATCCTACCTAGCAGGGCTATCTTCCAAGAGATCGACGACGTAATTGCGTTGCCATGACGCCATTATATTGACCCCATCTGGCTGGAAATTCCAAAGTTATAATCATTGATTTATACGAACATTTCAGGTGTCACGTTTGCCCGTTTGCAGGGTCCGCATTCGGTGATTGCAACAATGAGCATGACGAGGAATCTCACACTGAGAACACCCAGGCACACAAGGCATGGAAGCTCTATCACAAGACCCATGTACGGAAAAACCTAGGGAAACATTGGGGATGAATTAGATATATGATACATAATGAGATCGTTTTAAGCATACTACTCACTTGATCATCACATTTAAAACACAGGGGTTGTTTCAGAACACCATGACAAAGAAATTATGTATGAACTTTGCTTAAAGTTTCCTTGGCATTTAATTCCCCGATGAATTTTCGAACCGGAGAAGAAGCGCTGTCTACTGTATTTTCCGGTTATTCAAAGGCTTTCTCAATCTCGTGATATATGAACAGACCAATCACAGGGTTTGAATGATGCTAAAGTAATCAGTACATTAATATTTTGTACAAATGCACTACCCATGGACATACAGTACGTACGAGGGTTGTTCGAAAAGTTCTCGGCCTAACATAGAGCGTGCAGTACTAGAGACGTGAACTTTGGAGGTTAGATAGAGCAACTATTCACAAGATCATCAGTAGCTTTGTTATTTTCCCGGCATTACCAGTTTTTGAATGAACGCATGCCTACTGATGCCACTGTCAAAGCCTCTTTTCGGCTGCCATAAGTTTAATTTGTTGTCTCTCATAACACTTTTTGCAACATCTGATCGCTGATTTTAATCGAGTACACTGCTTGCTGTGATAAAATTACATGGAAATGTGTCGATGACCAATAATTTAGTTAACGCTGAAATTGCCCTATGGGAGTGCATTAAACAAATACCCTCCCATTTTTCACCACTCCATCAAATCCGCCACGGAGGCATTTAAAATGACTATTTCGCCACATATTGTAAATAATTGTATCATGCTGGCTCTTTTTTAAATTTGTCTCACTGATAATTTATTTTAAGCACCCCCACCTCGAGGGAACGCAAAAGTTAAAACGCATATTACTCATTACGAATACTATCTGAAACTTTATGTAAAAAGAAATGCATTACAACCTTTCGCAGAACACAAAGGAAAGTCTAAAGTTGGTTAGAACCCAGCGAGTCTGAAGAGTAGGTAGTCTAGGCGATTATTCAAAGTAAAACCATTAATTGCGAACTACAAAGTGCTGTGTACCATACTGGCATAGTGCTGTGTACCATACTGGCATAGTGCTGTGTACCATACTGGCATAGTGCTGTGTACCATACTGGCATAGTGCTGTGTACCATACTGGCATAGATGCACAAAACAAATAAGAACACATGCGGAAGTAGGCTGAGAGCCCGATTCACGTATCTTCCAAAGGGAAATCCCTTTAAGTTAATCTGCATGTGAAAATGAACGGTGAGAAAGCTCCAATTAAGGTGTGTTTGCTGATGATGTGCTGTGATTGGGTAATTTATTTCAATGAATATTCATGACTATTATTATGTAATGGAAAGTAGACGAAAGTCGCATGAAGTTATTTTCCTCGCGAAAATGGTCATTAATTTACATATGTGTCTGAATAGATAATTTTGAGTGGCGAAATCTAGACTGTACCCCTATATTTATGCATTTTTTTAAAATTATTATTTGATATTTTTTAATAACATGATACCACAATATTTCACTTAAGGAATAAATATTGCTCTCTTGGGAAAAGAAAATATTGAGCCCGAATTCGCTTCATATGGCATATTTTGTCGAAACATAAAAATAGCATTAGAAGGTTGTTAATCACCAGAAAGACAACATTTTAGGTCAGTACAAATGCTCTGTTCTGGGCCTAATTTGACCCTTTAACAACAATTTCACCAATTTACTAAACACACATTGTTTTTTTTTTTCATTGTTTTTTTTTTTTTTTCATTGTGTTGATGCGACTGCGAGGATAATATCGTGGATATCCGTCGATAAATAAAAGTCTAAAATCGATTTTGAATTAACGTGAATAAATCAGCAGTCAACTGTCGACCCATGCTGCACTCGAATTAGCGCTAGAGGTAATCACGTGACTTTATGGGAAATTCAAAGCTCGCAGAAAAGCTGACCTATATTCAAGCCAAATTTCAACTTCCTATGATAACACGTCTTATGCCAGGCCGAGAACTTTTCGAACGACCCTCGTATGAAAGCAAATATTGTGAGATATCAGAGACAGTTACCATAACACTTACTTCCGGTATAGGGTTAGCGCACTCTAGGAGGATTGCTACGAAGATCAGCACCCTGGAAAGTGGATAACAATTGAGTAAAGTTCAAAAAGCGAGTGGGTGCTGACCAGTATAGGGCGTAGAGGAGCCCAATGACATTGCCCGCTATCTTATGCCGCGTGTTGATGCAGAAGAAGAAAGGGGAAAAGTTGACACACACCTCACCGGATATCAACAGACCCGCAAATACTATAGAATATACTGTCAATAATGCAACTCATGGAATATATTATTTGTTTTCTATGCTCCTCTTTTGCATTGTTTTTTTTAATGCATTTTTTAATGCAATTTTCTTTTGCATTTTTTGGGCATTTTTTTTAATGCATTTTTCTTTTGCATTTTTATTGCATTTTTAAAAATGCATTTCTCTTTTGCATTTCTTTTGCATTTTTAAATGCATTTTTCTTTTGCATTTTTATTGCATTTTTTAATGCATTTTTCTTTTGCATTTTTTTATGGTTGACTGTTGATAACTTTCTCACCTGACGCCCATGTGCTCTCCGGGAATGTAATGTAGGTCCCCGCGCCGAAGAATATCACGACAATGGTGTTTGTGATGGCGCCGAAAGCACATGCGTAAATCCAGCGATGGTGGAAGTCGTCCAGCAAATTGATGGGGCTGATTGAAGAAAGATAAAACAGTAGTACTCCCCCAAAGAGAAGTAAACTAAACATACACGACAATTGCAGGACGCCCATTGCAGCAATCGAGGTGCTTCGTTGTTCTCCTCTCAAGGAAACCGTAGATTATTGCCAAAAGTATCTGAAAATGACAAAACACAATCCATGATGATGGAAAGATCTATGGATGGAACTACGATTGGTTAGAGATCTCTGCAATTTCCTCAGTTGAATGAAAATTGGAAAAAAAATTATATCATGGATCCATACAACAAGTGTTGCGGATTTTGCGATTCCCATATAATTATATCTGGTGCCCTCATTTCTCAATCGCCCAGTCTACACGAAATATATGACCCAGTATACTTACCGCGAATCCAAACGATCCGTGAATAAAGATGTCGGCATTGATCAAAGAGTTGCATGGCTGTGATATAGGATCCAGAGTGTCATTCCACTTGGATCCATTCCACAAAGAACTAAGATTCTTCACCAGTACATTTAAAGACATGATCTTAAACCACTCGCTTAAGCAGGCATCCTGTTCTCCACACAACAAAAAACCTTCTTTAGTATTTGATCTAAATTACTGCTCACAACCTTTCACCTCGTATGCCAGGCATTATTGCACTATCCAAACACTCAATGCATCATTCGCGAGGGAAAAAATAATGATATCTATTCTTTTTATTTTATCTTCGTGATAGCTTGATATATGGGCCCACTATAGCAATCAGGTATTATAGGTCAAGTCCTTGGCGTTTAACAAACAGCTGATAACATAACTATTGTCCAATTCGTATACTTCGCAAAAGCGTTGACATATTTCTGGTCCTGATATATTGGGTCCACATACCTGACTCACCTTATTGCACGGGTTCTTCAGGTGGTTGATTTGCGGCTAATTTTCCAGGTGCATGCAATTGTGACTTGAAGGGCCACTTAATCGACCGAGAAGCCGAATGTGTGCTTGCAAATTCAGTATTTGAAAAGTTATATCTGCAGAACCAAATTTGTAATACATGTCATTAAACGAGTTAAGCAACTGAATACACGTAACCAATATAATTATTATTGGCAATCGGTATCTACAAAGAATGCATTGTGAATTAGAAAAGTTCTAAGGTACGTAAAAGATGCGGGAAGATCTGTCCGTGCAGAGAAACTTCTCTGGTGTCCTCATGTTGACAAAGACTACTGGCAAAACAATATGACCAAGAAATCAATCAGAGATGTGATCAAGGAAAATTTTGAAATAAGTGATTGATGAATGTTGATCAAGGAAACAGTAACGTAATCGTACCAATATTAGTTCATGATGCCATATACTATATGCTTTATAATTTTACAGCAGAATTGTGCACTCAATGAGCAAGATATGCTTTTCTGCCTCACACGACTTTACACTATCATTTAATGTATGTTGAAGACGGCTACAATTCAACAATTACAAACACTGTTAATACTATAGCCCATATAGGCTGTGCAGAATCATTGAAAATGCCAGATGAACTGACTCAGTCTGCACGTTGAGAGAAATTGACATATTTATGGCCCTAACAGGGGTCAGCTGGGCTCAGCCCAGTATAATTGGTATGTACGTGCAATGGACTTAATATGTTGCAATAAGATATAAACCAATTATCATTGCAGTATACCACCAGACAGTTAAAGAATGTTATAACTGGCCAAATGTAATTGCAATGAAAGTTAAATGAATAAAAAATTCAATATACAGTGAAACCCCGCTAATTCGAAAACGGATAACTCTTAAGACCCCTCTTCGTCGAAGTGTTTTCAAGGTCCCGACAACTCCCCTGTACATTAGCATTACAGATTGCTCGGATCTCTCAAACCCCGCTTCGTCGAAAAACCCTGTTCCTCGAACATATTTTTTGGTCCCTTGAGCAAAATCGAATCGTATTCGTCGAAGTTTTTTTTTTTTTTTTTTTTTTTGAGATCAAAGAACCCTTTCGCTAATCAGCATTAATTAACGCAACTCTGTTTACTGTTTTGGACAATCGTTTCCAAACAGAGTTCGACTCGCCTGTCACCTCTCGCATTATTCAGAAGTCAGCGTCAGCGTCTCCGTCTCTGTCTTTTCTTTGCGTAATCGACCGCATCATGTCGATTAAAGCAGCCGCCATGTTCAAAGGTTCAATTAGCAGCAAGCGTTCTTTTGTTCACGATGCTTGGTTAACAATAGAAGAGAGAGCATGTAGTGAATTTTCGATCGGAGTAAACACATGAAGGCGCCTTTGATGAAGACAATTACAGAAAGCGGTATGGCCTCTGATGTTGAATAGGCGGGAAACATCAATAATAAACAAACTCTGTCCATCAGTATAAAACCCGATCATTCGTCACAACAAATTAATCAGTCTGTCGATGAATCTCTGCGAGACATCTCTGCAATAATGGCGACTAAACGAAAGATCACGTGTGTAACCCTGGAGACCAAGTTCCTGGCGATCAGCGAAACTGAAGCTGAAGGGGAAAAAAAGGCCATCGCCGATAAGTTTGGAATCCCACCAAGCACCCTGTCAACTTGGATCAAAAATTCAAACGCATTATAGAGAGTGGAGATGACAGGAAGCGAGCGAGGTTAATTGTGTGAATACCCGGACGTGGAAGAGTCGTTGATGCTGTGGTTTAAGCGGCAAAAACAAAGAATATCCCCCTCTCTGGGGGCCGATTTTGTATATTTTGTAGTAAACAACGCAAACAAATCGTTTTAATTAAGGAAAATTTTAAATTAAAAATTGTCCTTATGTTACTTTACGTGTTTTTTTAAGGAAAATTTTCAATGAAAAAATTTTCCTTGTTACTTTACGTGTTTTTTTAAGGAAAATTTTAAATTAAAAATTTTCCTTATGTTACTTTACGTGTTTTTTTAAGGAAAATTTTAAATTAAAAATTTTCCTTATGTTACTTTACGTGTCTATGAAAATTTTTTTATGCGCCGATGCGCAGAACTCCGTTAAGTATAATTCATCAAATTTCACACTTTGATAGTGCATGTCATTCTGCGGGTCTGATTGAAATTTGGAAGGTAAAGGTCAAAGGTCAAGGTCACAGTGATTTTTCAAAATCTCAAATTGGATCGCGTCTAGCTCACTCATTAATTAAGCTAGGGTCTTGCAACATACATCAATCGATCCAGCGCATTGATATGTACAACAATGAATGGCGCTATTACTGCTCTCAGATGCACCGTTCTTGCGTAATCTTGCATAATAGTAATTACGACTTTTTTAAATGCAAATATCTTGGTTGTTAAGCGGATTGTGGCATTGAAATTTGCAGAGTATATTGCAAGTATAGTTATCTTATGTAATTATAAGTTTAAATGAGATTGCTTCAAGGTCAAGGTCATTGTGGTAATTATAGCATTTAATTGCATAAATTGATGATTATTTCGAATTTTGTAATTTTTTTTAACTTTTCTGAGTTGCATACAACGTGTGTTGTCGAGTCATAGAAGGAAATGTGATAATTCAGAATATTTGTGTGTTTTCGGTCGGAACACATATTAGGCAACACTTAGCCAATTTCATTGCTTCGGTATTCTGTTGAACAAAGTTTTGTACTGAATATTTTGAATTCGCTCATGTCTGTCAATTAGTAAGTTGCACTCATTAATGAAGCAAGTTATTTCGAATTAACACTGAAAGTTCGAAGGTCAAAGGTTAAAGGTCAAGGTCGTTGTGATTTTTCAAAGTTGAAAACTCGATCGCCAATAACTCATCGAATAGTAATGCTAGCGACTTGTAACTGACATCAAATGATTCAGTGCATCAATATGTAGAATAAAGCTCGGAAGTATTTCTGCTTCTAGATGCACCGTTCTTGCGTAATCTTGCATAATAGCAATTATGACTTTTTTCAAATGCCGATATATCTATGGTTATGTAAGTTGTGGACTTGAAATTTGCAGAGTATATGCCACGCATACACCTCTTACGAAATCCTGATTTTAAATGAAGTTGCTTGAAGTTCAAGATCATTGTGGTCATTAAAGCATTTCATTGCAAAATTGATTTTTTTTTAAATTCGTTTGATCAATAAACTTTTGTTGTCATAAAATCTGGCCAATTATGACGTTCTTTAATTGACTGTCTGGTGGTATACTGCAAGATCATAAATATGTCAACTTCTGTCAAGATAAAGACTGAGTTAGACCATTTGGCGAATTGAATTTTCTGCACAGCCTATATGCTGTAGTATTGACAATCCTTGTAATTGTTGGATTGCATTGGTTTTCATTATACATTAAATGATATTGTAAAGTCATGTCAGGTGGAAATGCATATCTATATAACTCATTGGTTGCGCAATTGTGCTGTAAATCATAAATTGAAGCATATAATATAGTTTGGTATCATGAACTAATATTGCTGCAATTACGCTCATGTGTCCTTGATCAATGTTCATCATTAGCTTAATTAAAAATTTTCCTTGGTCACATCTCTGATTGATTCTTGTTTTTTTTGTTCATGTGTTGCCAGCTTTAATGTGTTCAAGGGTAGGTCATTACGCTATCATAACGTCATTTGAGATCAATACGCTATCATAACGTCATCTCATAGATCATAACGTTACCAAAATGTTGAGAATTCGAAAACATCGATTCGTCGAAAACCCTCTTCGGGTCAGCTGCCGGAAGGGGAGTTACATAATTCAGCTCAATAGCCTGAATAACGAAGATACTAGTATTGCTGTAATAGAGTGGGTATAATTATATTCGGCTTCGTACTCGGCTTCGACGAATATCGACTGCTCAAAGCTTCGACTTTCGAATATTTGGACAAATTCCTTATTCGCCCATCACTACTTGTACATTACAAGTAGTGATGGGCGAATAATGAATTTGTAAAAATATTAATGTAGCAAAATTGAAGAACAGGTAGAAAGAGTCTCTCGCTAGTCCACCCATTTTTGGATAATCCACTGCTATCTCTCAGACGTATTGTATTGGATTAAAAACAGATGGTACGTCATGTCAATTCGCATGCATGCGCCAATGTTATTGAAATAATCGAATCTTAAGATTACGATTGACAGCCGCGTGGTCATGTTTATGTCTCGGACATCAATCAAATGAAAAGAAATCGAATTTCATGGGATAGCAAAACCACATAAATATTCAATAATTGTAGGGTATAAATTAATAATTGTAGGGTATAAATTAGCAATGCAGCCGATCAATCATTCAATGTACATGTAGTTAATTAGCCAAAGCAACACGTAGGAAATAGATCAGCTGAGCACACCATGGTTAAACATTACCTCAGGCTGGCTTCAGGTAGAGATTCTCTCATATATATATAACAGCACAAAAAGTATCATTACTGATTATATTAATCAGTAATGATCCAAATCGATCCGGATGCAGTTGGAATGAGGTGAACATACAAGTACGTACACGTATGTATTTCAAATGAGGTGACCTACATATGGGCGAATAGGCATCCAGGTGAGCGGGTGAAAAGCACCAGGGTATATGGTATAGCAGGGCGAATTGACTAGTTCCCTTTATAACAACCCTCGAATCGTGTGCAAAAGCTGTTCAAGGCGATTCCGAAATCTCTCGGAACACGTGACAAAAGACGCATCGATGATGTAACAAATGCATCTGTGATCATGTACATTTAGTAGCGAAGATAGGGAGTACCTGTCAATGGAAATAAAACCAATAATCGACAATGAACATTCAATTGAATGCAAGAGCCTTGCTAGTGTGAGCAGTTTCTCCACATCAGACATCGATTTAGAGGTTGCACAACAAACCGGTATTGAACATAACTTTCGATAAAACACGGCTTTGAAGTTTTTGCACGGTGGTGCCGAAAGTCAGCGGCTACATGCGATTTCAAAGTGTTATCGATTGCAATGACGAGAAAGACTAGCACGTGTCGTTGGCAGAAGCGCCGATCACCCTAGCTCATTCACTAATTAGCTCGCTTTGAAGTAACCTTTATAATGAAAAACTCATTAACAATGTTACAAAACCAATTAGTACCTGCTGTGTCAACGCCAGAAGTATAATATAATTCAGTGATTATTATAATAAATAAATCGGAGATGAGTTCGATGAATAACACGCAGAGATATGATAAGATATAGATAAAGCATTCAATAGTAATTTTGGCCTCGCGGATGGATTAAGTCATCCGGATGCGTTAGATTGTTGAGTTACTTGCAACAGGGAGTTTCACATGTTATCCAGCTGGGTTAGATTGTTGAGTCAAAGAAATAATGACGAAATATCGCGAGATATCGCGAAATATTGAGAGTTATTCACTCAACGCTCACACTAAAATCTCATAAAATTAAAGAGATATTCATATATCCAGCAACTATGCATCGAAATAGTTTTTAATAATCTCGGCCATTTATGGAAATGTTGTTTTCGGGCAGTTTCTGAAGACTTGTTGAACAGTTCATGCGTTACAAATCGTTTCAATAGGCGTTATTTTTAGATTCAAACAGATCATGAGAGTTCATGGCAACTTTAAAGTTGTGGAATTTAATCTTTGAATATCGTTGCTGATTTCTTGTCGGTTTAATCATTTGTTTCACACTGATTAGCCAAGTAATACTATGACTGAAGCATCGTGTTATTATATGATGTGCACATGTCCGTATGCTGAGGCTATGCATTCAGACGACGAGCATGGCGCACTGGCTCATTCGTGGTTACTAGATCAATAACTTAGTAATAATATTAGGTGTTATTGTGTGCAAGTCATTACACAAAGCAGAAGAACTTTATCAAACGACTCAACAATTATCATGAGAGTATGCTTAACAACACCAACGCAATTGGCAGGAAACAGAACCTATTTTTGTTAATCCCCCTGTTTCAGTTAGATTTGGATTCTAAATAATCTTGCTCTGACTCAACGATCTTAAAGCATTAAAAATACCGTCTTGTAACGACGTAATCCAGTCATTAACATATAAATTACTCTACCGTTTAATTGGTCGCTCATATGACTATTTCATTGAATCGGTTCGTTGGAGGAAAGCCTCGTACAAACTTAATTTGATCGGCATTGATAATTTTGCACTGTATAATTAAATAAATAGATGAAGCACCAACTTCCGAGACACTGAGCTTTGTTATAAAAAGAAAATGTTATACATGTATTCTTCTAGCGGCGCCAGTGAATCTGCGTTGAAAGCTGATTAATGAAAACGACATAGCTTTGAAATCCAAAGGCTGTCTATTGCCCTGCGAAGAGTTATCAAAGAAAAGTTACGCTACAGTACGTAAAATGCCCTGGGGAGAAGCATATGCCAATTTCCTTCCATCTTTTAACCACGCATTTTTTTATTCATCACACCACACTATTTAGTGACTCAATATTACCGTCAAAATACTGATAACTTGATTTGTAACTGAGTGAATATAACTTGCAAAATTCATAGGTATTTCTAATCAATAGTTCATGTCATTTAAGTATTCAAATAAAGCTAAATAACCTTTATCCTGACCTCTTTCGTCTATATTGTACTTTTCTTCTGCATTGGAAATTCATTTGTAACCACATGCATTGTAATTAACATGCTTTCGAAACTTCAGGATCAAATCATAATGCAAAGTATTTGGCAGGAAGTATTTGCAGCAAAAACTCTACTTGTATATGAAAGAAAATTAAGTCAAGCCCTACTTCAACGGCGGAACGAAATGCTTCTGCACAACTTTTCCGCCGCTTTACCGATACGCTTGATTGCGTGCCGGGGTTTCGAGTGTCATGCGTGGTCTAACTGTACTAGGTCTATGACAACACGAGGAAATGTGCTGTAGTCATACAATGCACTTAGTCAGCGTCTACCAAAATTACAGAGATGATGCAGAAGTGGTTGTTTTATGCGCCTTTGGCTTCATCGGCAAAAGACGAGATTCTCGTTTTGGGCGCTCGAGCGTTGGGCGTGAAAAGACGGCGATCCCCGTCTTTGGCGGTGAATGTGTTAATTTGCTGACCTTGCAATCTTAACTGTTAATTCATGAGTGCAAACACTGATATTGATGGTAAAAGATCTCACAAGCAATAACAATGTGCAATTAAAGATAATAACAAATAACAGACCGAAATTAATATATTATTTCTGCGTCATAACTTTCTCGGCTACACTAATAACTTCCCGATCAATCGCCATCGAAAGCCGTCACCTTGCAGCTGCTATGCCATCGGTTTATTTTGAAGTTTTTCTTCTTCAGCTGAAGTGTTCGCGTGTGTCTTTTTGGCTTCATAATCGTGCGCTGTTCTTTGTGCTCACAATATGATGCTAATTATAAAGAGATTGGCCATTTACCTGGCCGTAGGATCACTGCTTGTTCTTCTGTCTTATATATGGAAAGCTGCAGAGGGAATTTACAAATCGGTACTGTACCATAGTTTACAAAATTTTTGAATTTGTACAAAATGATGGAGGACAGAAGAGATCTCACAGAATGTTGATTCAGTTTTTGAAATTGTGTACACATTTATATCGTTGAAGCGTGGAACCGTACGTGGCACGTGTAGTTGAGGTCAAAATTATTGCTTCTCATTGGGTGAAATCCAACCAATTAGTGAGGAAGGGTGGCCGGCGCCTGCTTCTATTGTTTGTCGTCAATGTAGCTGTAAACATAAGGGTTTCCCGAATATGCAGTTTCTTTGAAGTTTTCTTTGAAGTTTTCTTTGAAGTTTTCAAGCTATGCCGACCACGCTGACTTGGCGGCCTTCTTCGCCTCCAACAGCGACGAGTGTCTGGCGAGATGCGTGATGACACTGATCAATAAATTATCAAGTTATTCCAATTGACTTTTCCTAATTTGGCATACTTTTATGCTACACATCAAGGCATCTCTCTAGCTAACAACAGCTCGCGTTTGTGACGCAAAAAGAATTTGAGAAAGCGAGCTAATTAGCGACTGAAAGCCAAGTTAGCGCCGACTCAAACTCTCGACTTTATAACTGTTATTCTCATCCTTTGATCTGCTAATTACCGGGGTCGTTATCGTTATTATAGTTATGCCTACACAACGTAACCTCTATAATCACAATGCGTGTTATGCTGGTCATACTGGTAGCTGAGAGAAAACTGCGATTTTCTCAGCTTTTTGCTTGCGAAGATGTGATTTTCACCAAAGTATGTGTTGTTCAGAGCTGTATTTCACTACATTTAATTGTATGTATGATGTTGAATCTTATATTGTTGGATTCACAAGAGAACAATCTATCCTAATATGTAAAATATTTAGCTATGCGTGCGTTTATATATAATTACAGAGCGGTGAAGTCAAGGCCTTTTGGGTAAAATACGTGGCGGTGACGGGCTATCGGCTCGAAAATGCTCCGGCGGTGAATGTGTTAATCATCACAGATCCATTAGAAGTGGAATCAATTGTTTCATTCATCGTGATGAATTAGTAAAAAAATAAAAAATAAAAAAATAAAAAAATAATAATTCCTACAATTCCTACCATCAATTAAGTTGGTAAAAAAAGCAACCCTTGGTGGACCGGATCAATATTGATTGTACAGGTACAGGCATCAAATTTTTTGTACCTCCTGAGGATCTCGCGATCATTATAGCTGTGCTTGAAATATGTATAACTTTCTTAGTTTTTTTCCCATAATCTCGACGTGGTCCCTCAACTTATATTTAATTTTTGTACTCCAAATTATCACAGTTGGGGGACAGCATACAGCGTTGGGAGCCCGGTTCCCTGAGTGGCACCATCGGGGAACCTTTTTAATAACAAATTATTATTTTAATATTTTGTTATGAATGGCACCATTGGGAGACCTTTTTAATAACAAAATAGATTTATGCTTTAAAAAAAATCATGAAACGGGTCATAGCTTACTGTAACTTGATACGTCATTCAGTTAGAAGTGTACATACATAGTACAATTATCATATTGAAGCGAAATATGGCACACGAAAATATTCGGGAAAAATCGCAGACTGACATTCATATACCGGCTTAGTTACGCACTCATAAATGCCTAGAAACTAAACCAGATGGTTTTCAATGAGGATGAAACTTTACATACAGTTACATGAGAGTATGGAGATTCCAAAATGAAATCGCCCATCACTTTCGGGCATATATCCAGAGAGTGACAGCCTCGACAACTTCAAATTGTTTGAATGAAAAATTACTGCATACCATTTTTAGCTCTGATACACCCTGTAGAGTTGAGTATTGTAAAATTTTTCAAGTACTGAGAAGCGTAAACTTTGTATTACATTTATACGATTTTTACTTTATACCAAAAGCTGCGTGTTAAATGGGGAATCTCGCTTTCTGAGTCATTCAACGGCGTCAAGCAAGGTTGAAGGTAGCGTCTTATCGCCTCTTCTTCTTTTCTGTCTATATATGGACGTATTATTAGAAAGGTTGAGTAAATCAAAAGTGGTTTTATTTTTTATTTATTTATTTATTTATTTATTTATTTATTTATTTTTTTTTGGGGGGGGGGGAATTAGTTTTGTGTCATGCATTATGCATTATGTGTTTTGCATTATGTTATGCTGACGACCTCATGCTCATTAGTCATGGAATTATAATCACCTTACAAAACTATGTGAAGAATTTGCTCAGGAGTATCAGGTTGAATTTAATCCAAATAAATGCGTATATATTTTTAATGGTGATAATGAAATTAGTAAAGTATTGAAAATCAATAACGTCGTAGTGGAACAAACTGCTTAATTTATTCACCTTGGCCATGCTATTGGATAAAATAACGAAATCGATAACATCATAGTGCAAAAAAGCCGGTTATTATTATTATTATTATTATTATTATTATTATTATTATTATTATTATTATTATTATTATTATTATTATTATTATTATTATTATTATTATTATTATTATTATTATTAGATCTTTTATTCACAAACAAAATATAACATTTTTCTTTTTAATTGTATATGCTTTCATATTTATTCTATGTTAATATTAATTTTGTTTCATGTTAAGTGTAACTGAACAATTGTAATATAATTTATGGCGCTATATAAATAAAAATGTCATTCATTCATCATTCTTTCACTGGCGTGCAAGCGCATTATGATATTCATTTATAATTTATATGGATATAATTCTTATAACGATTCGCGTGCTGTTAGAAAACCCCCTCTCATCAATGTCAACCCGCAGGAAGACACATATTATGACTCATACTGTCATAATTATGACACATACCCAATTATACACACACGCTCTACGGGTGGAGAACAGCCTCTCACTCTCATCAACTGGTAATCACAAGAAGACAAAGAGACTTAGAGATCTATGGACAATTCTACGATGCATTTCGTTCCTTCAACAGCGCCCCCCTTCCCTTGTCAGGTTAACTCCCAATGGCGGCATCACCAAGTTCAAGTGAAATGCGTCGACATTTTTTTTTTTTTCGTTCAGAAGATCAAAAGAAGGAAGGAAAAATTAAATAAACGCCCAATTTGCTCAATCTCGTGAGACATTCAATTTCCAGTTGTATGATCAGTTTCAAACGTGTTAAGCATCGTCGTTGGCAGCACAAGCAAATCAATTGGACACAATCATATTTGAAATCAACCCCGCGGTGCCGCAATAATTGAGACCAGATCATACCACCAGACTTTAATTTGAAAGAAACACGGGAGTCTTACAGCTTGTGATCATTACGTCCAATCCGCGATTCATCATTTTCTCTATACTATGCCCTACGACCATATGACCTTTGACCTTATGAGGGGCACGCAAAACGCTAATAATACGCGTTCATTATGCACGAATTATGCACTCAAACACGCGAGGATGATTGACTAGCAGACTCATTAAGTCGTATGATAGATATTACGTGATTGTATCATTATTTCTGTGCGTCAGGACGACTACAGTGAGGCGAGTGTTGAGAAGAAGAAACACGTTCTGCTCTTGACCTACATGAGAGGAGGTTCGACTTTCCTGGGCGAGCTCTTCAACCAACACCCGGATGCATTCTACTGGTTTGAACCATTGCATAACTATCAGCTTACAAGGAGGCCACCCCACATAAGTCCCGACTTCTACTTGTTCAGTCAAGGCAGCGAATCAAGGTAGGCAGACTAAAGCTAACTTCTTTTTTTACTATCTTCAAATCTTCTTTTCAATAGTACTTTAACATCTGAGGAGCTGCAAGCACACTTGGATATCGTCACAAAGATTTTCAGTTGTGACCTCGAGTCTCTGCCAATGTATATCTTTGCTGACGACTTCTTCACATCTTGGGAAGTTCCGAAAAAGATGATGAAATACAGAACATGCATGGACGGAACTCCTACTAAACAAACATCCGCATCCGGGGCTGCTTTGGGGAAATTGCATAATTTCAATCGCATCTACAATCTAACACCACGTGATCTTAGAACGAATGATTCTGCAATCCAGCGGAAAATTGAATCAACAAAAGATGTTGATTTTGAAAAACCGGAAAAAGTAAACTTCGTATTTCCATTCAAAGTCAGATCTTGCCTCCATCTTTTGGAAGAGCCGTGCAGAACATCCAAGGTCATCGCTATCAAAAGCATCCGCTTTGCCGCAGAGTTCATACCCCATTTAGGAAATGCCATTGACAAAGTTATCCATCTCTCACGTGATCCAAGGGGGATTATGAATTCTAGATCTGATCGAGATCCTATCAAAAGGGTAAAAGAAATTTTGTGTGACCACATGTTGGCCGACATTAATTCCAGAAGAAAACAAGCAATTCAAAACCCGAATCTCTTCTTTCCGCTGAAATATGAAGACATGGCATCCAAGCCATTGCAGTTTGCCAAATCTGTTTATAATTTCATACAATTACCCACCAGCAATGAAACCTTGGGTAAATTTGTGGCATTGACTCATCAGAAAAAGGACAATGGTCCGGTTGGCACAAGTCGCAAGAACTCTTCAGCAACTGCTTCAGCTTGGGTGTCACAAATGGTGCCATGGAAGAAGAAACTTGTGACGGAAGCTTGCGCTGAAACAATCTTACAATATGGATACACATGATTAAATGAGATAAAAACGAATTTCAGTGCAATTATCTTCTCCTGTTTTGTTATTTCAGTGCCATCTTACTATTATTATCTTCTTCTATTTTGAAAAAAAAACTTTGAAAAATCACTGTGACCTTGACATTTTACCTTTGACCTTCGAACTTTCAGTGGTAATCCAAAACAACTTGCTTCATTTATAAGTGCAACTTACTCATTGACAAACATGAGCAAATTCAAAATAGTCAGTACCAAACTTTGTTCATCGGAATACCGAAGCGACGAAAATGTTGAAGTGTTGCCTGCCCACATCGACATTCAATTTCTTCTAGAAGTACAGGTCAATTAGACATTGCGCCCTACGAGAAGTACGGGTCAATTAGACATTGCACACGCCCTCAGTTTTGCGAGACAATGCACCACTACGATCGCAATGATCTTCTATAACCCCCATGCCTTTATAAGGATGTGCATGCCACCCTTGTGTGCCAGACTAAGATAACATGTCTGTACCTGTGACGAGGAAGTGTGCCTGGGAGGTGCCGGGGATGACGGAGTGGAGGGGCATGCTCTGCCCGACTGACATGACGCCCGAAATAGTCGACTGGATCGAGAAGGATTTCGCTTTCGAAGACGGCGATGTGTTGCTGCTGCACTACTGCTGCTCAGGTTTCTTCATTCTGTCATTTTTCGCCACGTTTTCAAAGTTTTATCTTATCCTCACTTTTTATATATGAAATCTATTCTGTAAACACTCGCAGTACAAAAATATATAAATAAATAAATAAATAAAATAAGGTATAGGCACAGGGGTTCGGCTAGGTCAATGTCTATTTTGTATCTTGCATGATAGACTTTTGGCAAGACGTGGTTCGACGTTTGCATCACGTAAAACAGACAGATTCGCCCTTAGGTTCAGCATGTTGATGGCCATCATAGTTCATAACGTACTGGACCGTTATGAATCCAACAATGACATGTTTGCTGCCTTTGGATCTGGTGTTTGCGATAATACGATCTCTGACTGTACCTTGCCAGAACAAAGAATATATTATATAGCCAGAGCGAGATAATTATTTGAGTCTGTTCATGCATGTGGCAAGGGCCTCGATCCTGATCAGACACTATATTTTCTGTGTTACATTATAATTACATGAAAATGGATTTCCAACAACAAAAGCAAACATGTTGAATCAATTGGCAGATAGGTTTAATCCACTAAAACGTGTTTGCCTCGTTACGGCACTGCCCTGGATCGAGATCCTACCAACTCATTTCGTATCGAGCCATCTTGGGAATTCCGAGTGACGTCAAGTAAAATCGAGTGAAATAGATGAACCAAAATAGGGGTGATTTTTCATCGGTGTGTGCCGGTGCTGTTTTATTTTTTTTTTATTTTTATTTTTTTTTCAGTAGCGCCGGAGACCAGTGAAGCTAACCGTTAAACATAACGGATTATTGACTCCATCGACGGAATCATAATGTGACCAGTGTTCAGATTCTTGAAAGCTGAGCGTTATGATTCTAGTTAGGAAAAAAAAAAGTAGGCCTTAGTACGGATAATATAGTCATTAGTAGACCCCGAAGCTAGCCGAGGAAAGCCGACTAGCCAGCCGAAAAATATTCGAGCCACTGAAAAACAGTTCGCTCAGTCGCCGCCGAAAATCCATCGGCAGAAAATAACCTCGTGACTTATGCTATTTCACAAAGTAAACTGTCAATAGAGGGGGGTCGGGAAGGGGGGGTGATGAAACCCATATTTGAGCTCATGTTTACCAAACCCACCAATATCAGAACAAAGTTGTGTAAAACTAAAGGGTGTTCGGATTGCGAGGGCTGTATATCCTTTGAATATGCTCAACCGTATGCACTTCCAATGAACACTCTTCCCTGCCTTTGAGACTTCAAAATGCAAAGCATTTTGGAGCAAAAAATTTACTTGTATATGAAAGAAATTTAAGTTAAAGGGAGAGAGAACTGGTTAAAAATGGACTTTGAGTCGTTGTTTGATGCACCAAAAATGATTCCTATGCCTGGCCCACACAAGGATTATCATCGCTAGCGATTTCTCGGGAGATATATTGCTAACTAGGCGTGACGTCAGAGGCTGTCATGAAACACCGAGTTCCCGATCTTTTACAATGGGCCTCGTCATATCAGCGTGTCCTGCGACTAAACCCATTTTCTTTTCGGAAATAGATAGAATAATCATTTTGCCACCAGTCAGGCGCGAAAAAAAAAAAATATTTTTCGCTATTTTTCTTATTTTACAGCTGACGTTTGCCTCCTATACTTCGTAATGGAAGCCATTCTCCCATAGGCCCAATGCTAACCCCGATATTCGGAATGCATTATTTCCTTACGCTTGCACCCAGGCATGGTGTTCTTGGCACGGAATGCGATCAATTGGTGCTATGAGTCAATAGAACATCACTTAAAATTCAGTTTCCCATCCCTTTAAGTTAAGCCCTACTTCGACGGCGGAGCGAAATGCCTCTGCACCACTTTCCGGCCGCTTTACCGATACGCTTGACTGGGCGCTGGGGTTTCAAAGGCCAAGCGCGGTCTGTATACTTACTAGGTCTATGGGCTATTCGGCCAAAAATGCTCAACCAACCACAAAGCGATTCCCATAAATCACCCGCATCCATGCAGAGAGCGACAAAGACTTCTCAACGGAACAAACACCGCAGCATGTGCACCGGCCGTGAACCCTTTGATCTCGATATGCATGGATATTCTGTAATGCACGTAACACAATCATTTAAGCTGTCTACACGCGGTAGCAAGTCCTCGCCTTCACCTTGTGCCCCAACCAGATCTCTATTTATTATTATTATATTTTTAAAGAATGTTCTGTTAACCTCTTGGCTGTAATAATTCTGGTATCAATGCTACCATTTCCAGGTGTACAATGGTCTCAGGAAGTGGTGTACCACATCTGTCATCCAGATCAAATCGACCTCAAAGACAAGACTGACCTTGGTTTCCGGGTTCCGTTCTTTGACCGGGAGCACTTACGCAAGCACCAACCTTGGGATATCATCCGCGACATGGGAAAACCAAGATTGCTGAAAACTCACCTTCCTGAGAAATTCATCGGTGAGAAGCTCCGCAAAAAGAACGTCAAAGTGATCTACCAATCGATGAACCCTCGTAATGCACTAGTCAAGTATCAACATCTGTGTAACTTCCTCGGCAAGAAGTTTCTCAACTGGAATCCGATTGAGTGGGACGACTACTTCGAGGCCTTCAAGAAAAATGAGATCATCGAGGGTGACTGGTTCGACTTCACTCTCAGCTGGATGCCGTACTTCGATCAGGACAACTTCCTCTGCCTGACGTACGAGGAAGCGGCGAAGGATCTCGAAGGAACTGTCCGCAAGATTGCCAAGTTCCTTGGGAGGGAACTGACGGACGAGCAAGTGACGAAGATTGCAGCCATTAGGCCGTATGATAACATTGGTCCTGTGGAACCATCGAAGAAATTCACCGACGAGCAGATGGCTTACTTTAACGACTATTACAAGCAGCGAATGACTGGCACGCCATTCGAAAACCTATATCCCAAGTGAAAGTTTGTCTTAAATAAAACTTGATACATGTATATCTACAATTACGCCTTTTAATATCGTTTCAATTAGGTTGCTCTTTCAATCTTAACTGAATTAACTCAGACACACGTCTTTCCCCTCGATGCTGCTCATCAATTTCTGCAGAATATGCTTTTCCGATTTGACTTCCAAATATTTAGCAAAGTAGCAATTTTCGACTACGGAGAATACTGCAGTCATATAATTATAATATTATGATAATTATTTGGTGGTATATTGAGCGGTAACAGACAGGCGGACGCACGGACGCACGGACGCACGGACAGACAGAAAAGAGTATACAGAGTATAACTTATAGGAGACTGGTGTCATGACCTTTCGGCCGCTGGCACGCCAAACAACCTGAATAAAACGCACCAAGCAGAAAATTCTCCATTGCATGCATGTATTGCATCCTTGTACAAAACATTCTGAATTTGAATTGATTGTTTATAGAATCATCGATCGACTGGCTTTCAGCCTCGTTCTGATAGAGCCTTTTTTTCTCGTTAATTCTGTCTGTTATTCGAGAGCATTTTCGATGCGCTCGTGATATCTGAAGTTCATTGAACCGACAGAGAGGTAAAATAAATGCAGATCTTTTAACTTACCAGCAGCCGCTAACAGACAAACGGTGAATGTGTAGCCAACATGTCTAAGCTCTCCTCCATCACTGCTTTATTCGTCTGGCTTTCCTTCTACTGGATTGCGCGTTTGTGGAATGCACTCATTTCTTGGAAATACACCCGTGAGTTGACCTCATCGCGGGTCAAAGTTCAACGAGTGCTCATGAAGTACAACCTGGATGCTCTCAGCTTGGATAACAGCATTTCTAACTTTCTACTTGGTCCTCCAAAGTTTCAGGACATTGACATCATCAACAAGCGGAATGTTTGCCTTTATTACGTCAACGACGATGAGGCTTTTTTTGTGGAGACCCCGCCTGAACTTCAGATCTGGAAGTCGAGTGTGTCCCCCTTCTACAAGATCGCTCAAAACAGCCACGCGTGCAGTCTCATCCGCATGCCCCTTCATCGATTTCTCCAGTTCACAGACTCGTTAACTGACCCTGGAGATCGCCTCAGTTTCATCATGGCTCACGGAAGATCAGGATCGACGATTTTACTACAGGTGATGGAGAAGACACGTGAAGTTATATCATACTCAGAACCAGAGGACTTTGAGCAACCATTTCATCACTTCAAAGGTAAATTGGATCCACATCAGAAGATCCGAATTGCAAGAGCAAATGCTAAGTATGCCTGCAGGTGTTCCTTGGACGAAAATTTAAATGGAAGTAGAGTGGTGGTGAAAGTGATTTGGCTGAAGGTCGCGGCTAGCTTTGGTCATTTTGAGCTGTTCAGAAAGGCGTTTCCTTCGGCGAATCTGCTTCTCTTGTATCGCGATGCTCTGCCCACATTGTCGTCCTCGTTAACAACCTTTCAGCACACGCCTGTTATGGAAATATGCAGTGCTCTTCTCGGAGAAAAGACATACACAAGGAAGAGGGTTATTGCGATGAGGAACGATAGCTTCATTAGCGCAATGTACGACGAACACCCAGAACTTCAAGATCTGATCATGCGCACTGAGGACCCCCTGGCTATCCTCTTCCACTCAATCTCGGTCACCGTGTGGAGTCGCTTCAGATGTGGAAACTTCGAGAACGAGCTACCAGCTGTGAAGTATGAGGATCTCATGAGCGACAAAGTTGGAAATTTGTCCATAATTTTCCAGCATCTTGGTTTACCTCTGAGTCTGGTTTCAGCAGGAATGGAAGCTTTTGCCATCGATTCTCACCAAAATACTTGGTTCTCTAAAAGGAAAACATCATCGAAGTATATGTCTGTTCTGTCTGCAAACAATGGCTCGCCATCTTTGGTCAAAGACTTGAACGAAGTGAATGCCATATTTGGTATTCCACCGCTTGGAAATGAATTAAGAATTAGCAATACTATCAGCACACGTGTCTGATTAAGCTAATTAATTAATCAGTTGTCATTATCATGGGTTAAGGTTCGCATCTGTGTACTTGATTCAAGAGGTTCTTCGAAGCATATTATTTTCTTCTCCTATCATTTGCATTAATATATTTGTATCTTCTTCGGCAGAGTGGCCAATTGTGTAAAAAATATCGCTTAAGTAAGATATGCCTACATGTATATTTGCAACAAATTTTGCTGAAGTGTGTTTTCGAGTTATAGTCTTTGACCTGCGGGAATGTGATCGGGATTAATTACGAGTAAATAATTGTATTGTGGTTTAAGGAAGTGTCACATTTTAGTGCTGAAATTCAGATCTACATGAATCAACCAGTTTCAATTAATATATGCTTATGGCGTGTTTTCTAAAATCAATTGATTTGTAAATATATGTAATAATAAATTTAAAAGTTAACTTCACATGAATGGAAGTAAAACTATATTACTATCAACAAATAAAGTGGCATCACCATCTCAAATGAGTGATATTAAAAAAAAAAAAAATAAATATATATATATATATATATATATAAGAGAGAGCCAAGCACTCGAGAGTTCAAGGGTTAATTTTATTCAGCTAAGAAGCGAGCACTTAGTAACCGAAATAAAGTTTGCGAAACGTCATGCTTCGGCGGGTTTCTTGCTCGTTGTGAATCGTGCTTCAGACTGCCGCGTATTACTCGGTTAATATCGTGCTTGTGCATTTGAACTCAAACTGTAGGCCTACTAAGAACTTAAAATTATACATTTATATATTAATGTGTTAATATATTCAAATTTTCAATACCGCAAACTACATTTCCATGTTGACATAGATGTTCAAATGCGATAAAAATGCGATTCTTGGTATATATATCTAAAATTTATTTCAAATGGCGTTATCTTATGGGTGGATTTTATCAGATTGGCTGACCTCAATAAGTTGTTGCAATTGAAACTCGACGTTCTAATTCACCGCATATTGAGTGCAATTTCCCTCTCGGTTCATATTGAGTGCAATTTCCCTCTCGGTTCATATTGAGTGCAATTTCCCTCTCGGTTCGATGTGATGAATCTTAACTTCATCTTGGGGATCAAACACATTTTGTAGGAAGGATGCCTCGAGGACGTTTTAGAGCAAAATCTCACACATATTTCATTAAGAAAATAACAGTTTTGCAAAAACAGAGGAAGAAAAAAAGAAGTATTATATATGATGGTCACAGGGATTATAAAAATGATTCGTTATAGAGCACCTGTCCTTGACCTGGCTTCCATAAAATCTTGAGTAAAAAAATACCGAACACCTCTCTGGAGGAGATAATTTATTATTTCTATCGCTTTGACCTTTTTGCTCGCCTGAGCTGAGGTCACAACTCACAACCCACTGGCTTGAGGCTCAAATGTGGGAAGCCCTTACGTGTTAGACACGCCTCTGCTCGCGAATAAAAGTCCAAAGCGCTGTGTCATCAACACGCTTGAAATGAACCAACAAAATTATTATAATCATATTAATTTAGATTATCTCCTATGTCTGATAAAAAAAAAACCAAAAAACAATGCCATTTCGATATGTAAAAATAACCTCTGGATAATTAAGGGCAAGACTTCATAGTAAACATCCTCCAAACATACAAAACGGGATTAAATCATAATGCAAAGTTAATATAGTTAATATAATAAAGTTAATAAAATTTTGGGAATATCTTTAACACACCACCTCAATTGGAACACACACATCAAAAAGATATGTATGAAAATAGCCGGAGTCACCGGCATAATCAATAAACTGAAAAATCATATCCCACAATTCATCCTCACCATTTACAACGCTCTTATAGTTCCACATCTTAATTATGGCATTCTACTCTGGGGCCACAACCCAAGTCAGCTGCTTCCTATTCAAAAACGCGCCATTCGAGCAATAACACTGTCTTCTTATAACTCACATACAGACCCACTATTTAGACGTTTGAACGTACTTAAAATAACTGACATAA
>KB310159.1:294058-311130 GCA_000328365.1 Capitella teleta
ACGACTCGCTCTTTGCCCCAAGTCCTCTTCTCCTTCCTGATCACCAGACGAGTTTTGTCCGGTACAAACATTGCCAAAGGCCTCATTGTTAACTGATAGCATGGACATCTTTCCTGACACAAACAGTTCCCAGAACTCATTGAGTCTCATTCTCGATATTCCACTGACGCTACACATAGCGTGCGTGATGCGTGATGGGGTTTTACGGCTCCACCCAACCCATTCGGGTGATACGGGCGCCAGAACAGAAGACCCGGGACCGGGGTTTCCCCCTACTCTTATCAATAAATCCCTAGGGTTTTTTATCCTGCATACCACCATAGACAGTAGTACACGGCGCCCGGCCTTGTTACGCAGTTGGGCAGCACTGCAGTCTACACATAGCCATACAACGAATGCTTCCCCATTCACCCGTTATGAGAGCAAAGTAAAGTGGTTGACCCCGTTGGCACCAATGAAGTCGATTGTAATGAAAAAAACAAACTGTACAAGAACCAGACAGACTACCCGACTGAAGTGAACATTGACGAATACAAGACACACAATCGCACTCTTCGAGGTCTCACAAGGAGGGTTGAACGAAATGATTAGGACGCGCAGTTCACTCAAGCAATTAAAAGGCAACCTGAAAAGAATCGTGGTCCCTCCTTAAGACTATCATTAAGTCGAAAACTACGAAGCAACTCATTTCCCCCGAACAATTTGGATTTCGAAAAGCCCGCAGAAACAATCATGCTCATATGACTTCATCAACAGCATCACCAATGCACTTGAACAAAAAGAACATTTTATATCTGTATATTTCTTGACTTATCAAAAACGTTCGACACCCTGGATCACCAAATTCTGCTCGCCACGCTTCACGCATATGCTATTCGCGGTTCCCTTCACACCTGGATGATTTCCTATCCAACCGGAAACAACACACAGTTGTGCACTTGAAGCTATCACAGACGTCTGGGATCTCTTGTGGTGTCCCCCAAGGCTCTACTCTATCCCTCCATTATTTCTGTTGTATATAAATGATATCACCCACTGTTCCGCTGACATGAAGTGTGTGCTCTTTGCTGACGTCATCAATCTCTTTCTGAGTGACAGAGACGTCGACAGAGCTGTTTTTTTGAATAAACGCTGAACTTTCTAAACTGCACAAATGGTTTTGTGCTAATAAACTATCTTTAGATATCAAAAACCCATGTGATTCACTTCACCTCCAACCGCCCCCTGCTAACATTCCCAGTGCTCATAGCCTCAAACCCAATAAAAGCAGTAAAATCCACGTGTTTTGGGGAATTAAAATCGATTCAAAACTCCATTCGGACCAACATATCGCAATGATAAAGAATAAAATATCAAAAGGTGCCATTTCAAAAACCAAATATCTTCTTTAAGTTTCTACACTAAAAACATTATATTGCGCTTTTGTCTTCCCCTATCTATTTTGTACTGTATTGACGTGTGGGAAAAGCAGCCCGATGCCATCTCAACTCACTGCTTAAAGCACAAAATCTTTGCTGTCGCATCATTCTCAATGCCCAGCCTCGTTCTGAATCTTCTCCACTCTGCCAACAACTTAAAATCCTTGAAATCGATCAAATATATACCTACTCCCTCTCTTTAACACTTTATATATTTTCCAATGGCTCTCTTCCCATACTAATAAAATCTCATTCCGTTTCAACACTGGTCAGGGTTCTCATCTCCAAATTCCTCACTTTAGAACTGCTATTGGTCACCATGCTCTCATTTACAACTGTGTCACTCTGTAGAATAAACTCTTCTCTTGCCTCACTTCACTTTCAACTCTTCTCTTCAAATCCTCAGAAAAAACGAATCCGTAAACTTCTTCGTTGATGCCTTGCAAAGCCTTTGACGATACATTACATGATAAAGAAGAACATGTATTGTTGTATAATCATCTTGTTCACTGGTGATTCAATTTTGCTGTAATATGGTGGAAATAATGTAGCACAATGAGCTATAATGCCATTAAATAGTGGACATTAATTTCCTTTTATAAAATTTTCCTTGGTCACATCTTTGATTGACCGCCTTGTTTTGTTTTTTTATTTTTTTATTTTTTATTTATTTATTTATTTTTTTTTCTATTGGGGCAGGGATAACCAAGGGGTGCTTAAGCTGAGCTAAATAAATGCTTCTCTCCGATTTAGCGTTGACACCGGAATATATGTATGTATTGTATGCATATATCCAGTGCCCTGGATGCTTACAGGGTTTCAGAGTCCATGCCAATTTGAGCTCAAAGGCGCAAGACCTTTTTGTCGAGTGAATCGTGCAGAAGACGAGGCAGGAAGGAATTATCCTCAGGATACAGCGTGCCACGAAAACAGTGGCGCAGATTTTTCTTAAGAGAATTCCTCTCAATCGCCCACAGCATGTGTTCTCATCTCACGAAATCGTGTATTGTTTCTCAGCAATAATGTGTGTCATCAATAGAGTTCCTATGAACATTATTTTCTATTATTTAGAGTACATGTACAATCTATGGTAAGCCAAATAGCGTGGAAGGCATGTGACACAATGCAAATGAGGGAGAAATCCTCTACATGATGCCTCCTTTCTTTTCTTTCCTCCTCGACATTATGTTTATCCCTAATTGGTAATTGCCACAATTGGTCTGGGCCCTGATGACATTCAACTATTACCCGTGAAATCTCAATACTATACACTTATATATTTTTATGCTTTCTCCACAATCATCGATGAACAGGAAAGTGGTTTCAGCATTACTTTCGGTTAACTTGATATTACAAATAAATGAATCAATACACCAATTAAGTAATTAATATATACAGGCAATCATATCGGAAAAGATGTATCACCTGTTTATAATAAGCTTAACCGGATGTCATCGGAGTTGTTTCCATCAGATAGATGGCACAGCAATTACACATGGATGTCTTAGTCCTCGGATCTGACGAAGAGGTTCCAATTAAGACATAACCTCACTAATTGATGAAATATAGAATCACAAGTTGTCCGTAATATCACATAAAATACCCTTCAAAAGAAGTATTATAGAATACACTTAAAGACATGGTATAGCAGCAGTATAAGGTCTGCAAAATGCTCACACAAAAATAAGATAAGACACGAATTAAAAGGTGGGAGCGGAGTTAAGATTTGTCTGAGAACCGAGAGAGCGCTTTCATATGGCGCCACGCAGTGAGCAACGGCAGAGGCAGCAGGAGCCATACACACCTGGAAGGTCTGTTGACGCGCTTCATTCCTGGATTAAGGCCAGTTGGAAGCGCACCCATGTCGGTTGCTCCTGCGCCAGTGACTGCGGACGCTGCCAGCGCTAACAGAAGCTCCCCACACCCAAAAGTAAGTGGGACATTCGAAGATTTGTACCGCCATGTTGGATTGTGCAGTATTTATGACATTTTCTTGACACATTTTGGTTATGTAATCAATGTTCTGGGAGTTATGTTTTTAATTGGACCGAGATTGGTCATGAGAGTTATTTATATAGTTACGGATTGTTTTGGAGTGTATAATTGTGTGGTTATTAGCTGAGAATGAACCATCGAAAACATGACAGAAGCGTATTGGAAGCGTTTGTTTGAAGAAAAAAATAATGAACTTCAGCGATCGATATATTCATTGATCAAAACGAAGCAATGCGTCAACATCAAAACTTCCTTCGCTTGCTTTGTTTCGTAGTTTTAACTCTTAAGCAAGTTAATCAGGACATGAAAGGCTAATAATATGAAATAAAATCAAACATCTGTCACATTTGAGTCTTTCGCATATAAAATGCAGGTACATGCATCAGCTACATAATCAGATTCAATTCTTTAATCTTTTGATCCACCCCACCAATCTAGACCATCCCTGATTAAACCTACCTTCATTTTCACCTCAATTCTATGATGTCCTATTGTGACAGTATGAGGAATCACGAAAAGCCATGTTGAGCATTGGTTTTACTAACATGCCCTGACCTAGTTGAGTTCAATAGGTTGTGACAACTTGCACCAGATATTACATAAGTTAGACCTCACCGCAGATAAAATTCACACACCACACAGAACCTGCAGTCAATGAATGTCTTTCTTGTATAATTATCTGGTTACGTAACTCGTTCAGAATATTAATATATGCTGATAGACCCCAGTGTAATTACACTATAGATATGCTACGTAATGGAAGCGACTGACGATTCTCAATCTACCCTTGTGTAACTGTATGTGCCTTACTTGTTGTGTTGTATACATGTAATATAATATTCATGTAACTAGCAATGACTGGAAATGATCTGCAAGCAAATCTTAAAGGTAGAAAATGGAAATACAGGTAAATTATGTTTATTTAAAAATCCTTTGATGAATCAATCTTCAGTTTGGTCAGCAAATTGCCTCAAGAAGTGTGCAGAGCTGCAATGTTTGGTCAGCCAATGCAAGGAGCTAAGAGTTATTAAGCAAAGGTCGCAGATCGATGCAAGACTCTTCTGCGCGCACTGACCAAACGACTCCTGGGTGCTGTCTGCTCCAATCCGAAATCATATCATACGCGATGATATGTATAATGCAGTATGTCTCATGCGATGTGTGGCACATTGCGAATTAAATTGGACAGCGTCCATACTGACCAAAGTGACCACGCAAGGACCATCGGACGTACACGGCGTCAGTGCCTTACAATCTGCAGGTGAATGTTTGAAAACCCCTAAAGTTGAATTGATTCAGCACAATTTACGCATTTTCCGTGGTATATACTTCCTCTTTACACTCTACTATACTCTCACTGAGCCTTCTGTTCGAGCGCACGAATATGCATATGATCGTTATTGATGACGTAACATTGGTGACGGTATGCATATGAGTATTGATGACGTAACGTAGGCTCTTCCTGGGTTCTAATTACGTCAACTCACCTGTCGGTCCTCTCTCGATCCTCCTAGCGTTTGAAATACCTAAGATAGGTTCCTTTTACCTGCTCTCCGCACCCCCTTACTCAAGGTCAGATGTTGGAATATAATTATGTGAGATGAAGCTAATGAAAAGGGCGTATGATTCAAATATAGTCGCAATATAACCAACTGTCCGGTGTCGTGTGGTAATGGAAAATTCCACCCATTGAAGGAAGTTCAGTCAGAAAGCATTTAGTTTAACAGCATCAAAGGAGAGAGTGGAGAAAGGCTTTCTTTTTTTCTTGTGTGGCGCAGACGTGTTTCCTTCTGTCGGAGTCGAAGGCATGGTTTCACTAGATTGCCAATCAGCTCAGCACTACGAGTACATGAGTATTTGCAGCTAATGATGTTACCTGTACCGTGTGCACCACTTAAGGATAATACAAACACCTTCAATGGGATTACAGGTGAAACCGAAGTAGCAAGTAAACCTGGTTACGAAACCAACGATTGCAATAAATCAGAAAACTTTGAGAGATCTAAAAAAAAAAAAAAAAAAAAAAAAAAAAAATTTAAAATTAAAAAAAAAAAAATCGAATATTCGATTTACAATTTCCCGTCCCGCTTCCCATATAATACTGATTATTTATTATTTATTGAAACAAAGTCTAACATTGCAGGATCCCAATCAAGCGAGTCTCACTTGGAGGCGTTTCTTCCACATCGAAACGACAATCTTCGGTGCTTATATAATTGTCCGTTTTCTGAGAGAGTGAATGATTACCTGAGCGCCTTGTAATTTTGAGTCGATCACAATAGAAGCACTGCAGGGTGTTGAATATTGCATGTTGTCGTTGCGAGTGGAAATTGTTCAGCTCAATGATGATATTGTTTTCTTTGCTAAAAGGAAATACACAATTCATTCAGGTTTACGGCAACAGCGTCACTTTCAAGGCTGAGTACAATCTTGACGAATACTTTATTTCCATGTACAACGCATGCTCTTAACTAAGTCAATATTACCTTCCAGTATGTACATGCAACATATACCTCAGGGAGTAAAAACTTGTTTCATTGCGTTTCGTGAACAAAATTGATACATATTGATAATTTTTGCCAGATGTATACATTTTTGTATACATATGTAAATGTAAAACAGTTTCATAAATATTCTGAACTAGGAAGCCAGTGTGACCCATTGTGGTACAACCAGGGGCCACATCCTGTCTGCCCAGGCAACTTGAATACAAACACCAGGTATCATAGATTGACCAGGAAATTATTGAGACAATAATAGCAATGATAATACTATTAACTCACCCAATACGTCTCCTATGTGCGTGTCGCTTACCCATTGATCTATACGCGTGTTAATTACGGAATGAACTCGATCGAGCAGGCGTATAACCTAATTGAAATCAGACGTAAACTTTCTATCATTTTTATCGATGAATATCACCAAGGAGCAATTGTACTTTTTTGTTAGGTTCGTTGCTATGTACAACCGCCTTAACTCCCCCCCCCCTCCCCGTGAAAACAAAGGTATTGCCAGGCATCTGTCATATATATATATACAGCGCCTGAATGAGGTATCAGGAGTGCTCACCTGTTTTCGCTACGGGGTTCCCATTATATTTGCATTCCATTAACGCGCTTGCATTGTATATGAATATATGCACCCACACAGAAGGCGCTGTGTCGTAATGGACTTTATGTAGGGGCAATGACACCAATTGTGTGGGGTAGAACCTGCAAGGCTAATATAAGTCGTCGTATTGTGCTTCAAAGGAAAGTCATCCGGATTATCCACAATACCTCCTATCTTGCCCATACTAACGCTCTTTTTGCTTCCTCTCGTGTTTTGCGCATACCCGACATGTTCTAATATTTTGCTTCAATTTTTGTTTTTAAATTCCATCGAAATATATTTCCAAATTCTTTCTCTACTCAATTAAATTTAAATTTCACTCAAGCCAACAATCGTGCTTCACGTTCTCGCCTAAGTTTAATCAGTTTACCACTATATCGAACAACCTTTCGGCAAAATACTCTGTTCTATCAAAGCTCTAAAATTTACAAATGAGTTCCTCATTCCTTTGGGTCTTATAGATGAACAAGAGTCACTGAAAGAAAAAAAAAATGAACGATTTTAAATTTATTCATTTAATTACATTTTGTACATATAATTATTTAATATATTTCCTCTCTTTTTTTTCCTCTTTTCTCTTTCTATTTTCTTATGTCTGTGTATTATGTTTAAATTTTGCATTTTGTTTTGCCTTGTACGGTTGAATTTAAATACACTTGTACTATTTTGTTTCCTTCTATCATTTCCGCACCCAATTTCCGCCCAACGAACCCAATAATTATTATCAATTAATTTTTATTTTTCACATATTTTTTTGGTGCCAAAAAAGCTCGTTCTTGGAGCGTCATTTGTTCGATTATCTGTTTTGTTTCAAATGTGTTGTTGTTTTACTTTGCTTTGATTATTAATAAATCACCTTACCTTAATTTCCTAATCGTGCATGACACCATTTCAGCTGTGCAACTGCTAATATCACACTAATTCCGTAAGATCGTGCGATTTCCATTTCCTACAATAGTACAAGCATAGACCTATTAAGTACAGTTAGACCGCTCATGGCCCTCGAAACCAGCACGCTTTCGAGTGTAAAGTGTAAAGCGGCGGAAAAGTGGCGCGGAACATTTCGTTCCGCCGTTAAAATCGGGCTTAACTTAGGAGTTCTTTCATATAATTATAAGTAGATTTATTTTGCTCCAAATGTTTTGCATTATGATTTAATCCCGAAGAAAAGCAGAGAAGAGTGTTAATTGCAAGTGCATGTGGTTCACTTATATTCAAAGGAATTTTCAATCCAGAAGAAAAGAACAAGTTTAAAGCTCAAATTTTGATACGTTTTGTATGTTTGGAGGATGTTCACTATGAAGTCTTGCCCTTAATTATCCAGAGGTTATTTTTACATATAGAAATGGCATGGTTTTTTTATCAGACATAGGAGATAATCTAAATTAATATGATTATAATAATTTTGTTGGTTTATTTCATGCATGTAGATGACACAGCATGCCGAATACGGTTAGACAAGAAATAATTTTTATTCAGCAAAGTGATTGGACTTTGAACTTCAATTCGCGAGCCGAGGCATGTCTACCCCGTAAGGGGCTTACCACATCTGAGCCCCAAGACAGTGGGTTGTGAGTTGTCACCTCAGCTCAGGTCAGCAAAAGGATCAAGGCGACAGGTCAAAGGGTCACATGATCACTCAAGACTACACAACAGTCACTAACAAAGTACATGTATTCAACTGAGTAATGCAAGGTCTTTATGTCCCTGTGAGACAATTGTTGAGGCATATTGCCATCATGTAGTGTGTATAAGATCTCAGAAGTCCGGCACTCCCCACTTGGTAGACGATAATAAAAATATATCATCTCCTCCAGATAGTTGTTTGGTGTCTTCTTACTCAAGATTTTATGGAAGCCAGGTCAAGGACAGGTGCTCTAAAAACATTTCTATAATCACTGTGACAATCATAGAATACTTTTGTTTTTATTTTATTTCTGTTTTTCCCCAAATGTTATTCTCCAAATGGAATATGTGTAAGATTTCGCTCTGAAACGTGCTCGAGGCATCCTTACAGCAAAATTTGTTCGATCCCCAAGATGAAGTTAAGATTCATCACATCGAACCGAGAGGAAAATTGCACTCAATATGAACCAAGAGGAAAATTGCACTCAATATGAACCGAGAGGGAAATTGCACTCACTATGCGGTGAATTAGAACGTCGAATTTCAATTGCAACAACTTATTGAGGTCAGCCAATCTGATAAAATCCACCCATATAGATAACGCCATAAGAAATAAATGTTCGATGTATATACCAAGTATCGCGAGAGTGGGTGCATTTCCGTTTCCTGTGGGAATTGAATTAATGACTGTGAAAGTACTTCCTTCCGTCTGAATGCTATCCCATAATTCATTCAGCGGTCAGCTGATCAGTTTGACCTATATCCACGCGTAGGAACCAAAAGCATGCTTCCTCTATATATGTTTCTACCTCTATGAGTAGAAGACCTTCCTAATAGATTGTCTTACGTTAAACAAAAGACATCTGCTCAAGGGCATAATTGTGACCGTAGCTGGTCATTACGAGAGTCGTATGGGTTCATTGTTACTGGGGCCAAGAGAATTCGACAGAGAAATAAACAGAAGAAAGAAGCTTGCACTGGAGGCGATGTGTAGCGTGCATCTGCATCGTGCGTCTGTAGCACCGATTGATCAAACAATGCGCGATACCAAAGTCCAATTGTTGGATTGAGCAATTTGGACGTGGACGGCAAAGCGGCGTTCTTAATGTGGCGTTCACCTTCAAAGCAATTTAACCGAAGAACTCATTAATAGTACAACCACTAAAAGCACACCATACGCCACTATAAGGCCTTATCATTCCACCACCCTTCATACATAATTTCCCCTTCCATCGCATCAGCAGTTCAACCAAACACCCATGCTTCCATTTCCGATGCAGACCTTTGTTTCCCGATACGTTGGCGAAAATTCCGTTCAAACATGGTACACGTTGAGAAACTAAAAGGATGCAATGAGGCACCACGGGAATCTTGAGAGCGAGAACATATAATAAACATGCACGATCACAAGTATGGTGTTACCTTGTTGCACATGTTCGTCCTGTTTCCTCTAATTGCCAATCAATAGATTTGAGTCGTGTGTGAGATTCCCCTGCAATTTGAGGAATGGTGAGATCACTTTACCTTCGAGAGTACGTAGTTTAAGGGCTCGGTATGGCCCAAGGTTAAATTAGCGAACAATCGTGTTGACAGTTCTCTTATTTTAGTATTTTCCTCGTGGTCTTAGCCGCAGGGCCGTTCAACGTCATCAATACGATATCAATCGATGTGTTGTAGGTTTGGATGGATTAATCATGTGAATGTTCAACATGAAACACTGTTATCCACCCACGGTCATACATTGCAAATGCATACGATGTTTTGATGGATCACAATTAGGAGTTCAATCGTCAAACACAGCGTAATAGCGCCATCAAAGACAGAGTTCATCAATATCGCAGACTTTATGCGCAACAGAACCAACAATATCAACGGAAGCATTCAACAAGTCGTCACTGAAATGAACACCAGCCTATATATGTACAGGAATGAAGGAGGGCTCACACGTATTATATACCACACCCTGAATAAGTATACATGCACAGCAGTTCCATTTGAGGAAACTTGAGAAAGGCTGTGCAGAGGCTGTGAGAGGCAAAACCAGCCAGCGGGTTGGGGTCAATTAATAGGTGAGAGTGCCTCCCCTCCCCGCTCCTTGTTATTATGTCACAGTCTTTCCTGTAATATTAGTGATTGATCCCTCGTTCAGGTAAGTACCGTAACTAGTGTGTACGCTACCTGTGCAATCGACAATGTTGTTTCTTAGATTGTAGCTTAGCGCCTCTGCTGGCTCTGGCTCTTGCTCTGGCGATACTATTGAACCCTAAGTCACCAGAACTTAACTTCACAATAGGTCTTCAATATAGCATTACTCACTTGGGACACACACAATGACCTGTACAATAAACAGACATAAATGTAACAGGTGGGATTTTATGACGTGTTACGTGCTGTCTAGAAGTCTGCCCTTTCACCATCATCTTGTTTCTCTTTTTGCAGTGGCCGCCGAAGAGTGGGGCGCACAAGAAGAAAGGTTACTGGGCGAGAGTACGACGCAAACAAAAGAAACAGGGAGTCATTGAGATCGACTGTCGACATCCCAGGTACGACCGAGTCAACCTGATCAGAAAGGGTCTGCAGAAAGTCCTCGGTGACAATCCGGATCACGGTGCCAAGGTATAAGAATACTAAATTTATCTCAGCAAAGATGTAACGTCGCCAAGCAGATCGTCCAATTAGCTTTCAATTTCAGGATTCACTCGGGCCAGATGACTTTTCTCAGGAGCTCAAAATTGCGATCAAAAGCGGAGAAGAAGGACAGGTAATCTTTGAAGCATTGATCATCTGGCAATCGATGTCCTCAGTTCAAATTGGCTGCGAGATGTTTATAAGTGACTTACAGGCAAACTCATTGATCTACTCCTATATTAGTCGCACAACGATCGGGCTTGGTATATGTAGTTTATGATGCAAAGAAGATGCCAGTTCTTAACGATAAATATCGATAAAAAAGGCACAGCGGGTGAGACACCCTCTCCGAGGCACAGTAATGGGTCTCGTACGCCCCGTGTTTGATTAAGGGTGTCGAGAGAACCCATCACCCATTATATCAACATGTCAAAGCTGAGAGTCATGAACAATAGCATTCTGGCAATCTATAAAGGTGTGAGACGGAGAGAATGCAAGCAAAAGAGTAAACGTTGACGGAATATATCATTTCCACACAAGCCTTCTGTTATAGGCTATTAGGAGTGTCAAGGGGATGCTGGCCTCGACAATAAGTTCTACTTTTTGTATGCAAAGCAAAACACCTTCCTGTCCTATATCCTCTTAATCAAGCCTTACCTATATGGAAGGATTTCCTCTCTAGAAATGACCTTGAACTTTAGTTAAAGGTCAGTGTCGTGGATTCTATTGTGACAGAGTAAATTGCTATGATTTATCCCTCAGCTGAGTCGGCTTGCCTTTTCTATACTTATCTCTTCCTCTAATTGTGATTGGTCTGAAGTAGTCCGGATGCCTTTACTCGATTGAGATACTTTCATTTACTCCTTGGTTCAGAGTCTTAGTAGTTTGATGAATTAAAAGTTGAGTAAAACCAAAGAAAAAATATAAATTGGCTTTTTCGTCCAGGTTCAATTTCTAAGGATTGAATTTCATCGGATTGTCCCTTTCCTCCTCAGGATGTGGAGTTCGTCAGCTATGCTCCGTGTGTTTTCTCAACCCTTCGTCGTGCCATGGGAATATCAGAAGAAGACTTCAAGCAGGCCATCGCCCCTGAAGCACTTCCCTATCTAGAGTTCATCAGCAATTCTAAGAGTGGACAAGACTTCTACATTTCGTAAGTCATCTAAAAAAATCTGCTTTTGGAAGAGAACAGGGCTATGTTTTTTTCGCTTTAGAAACGACCAAGCCTATTTTATGAAAACAGAGCGTGTGAAATTCGTTCGTCGGTTCCTTCGTGACCTCCTAGGGTTCGTACAAACTAAACCTCATCAGTATGCTGACCTTAATGTGTCCTCACTGACCATAGGCGGTACCTACAGCATTTCTTGAAATACCCTCACAGCCTTGTCGTCAAATACCTCGGTCTCTACTCACTCGCAAAGCCAGGAAAGAAAAAGGTGTGTGTATAGCTGGTGTCTCTCCTTTTGGGGTCCAATTTCTATTCCGCTGCACGGGACAAATATTTGCTATTCAGATTTTCAGGGGAAGCCATGAATATGTCGCTTCCCACATGCACTCATCTCTCCGGGGTTGCAATGAGTTTTATTTGTTCTATTTGCATCTTTTGCTTCCGTATGTACTCCCACATCCCACGTGACTATTTGGAATGCCTTGAATTCAACTGAATTGTATTATTAGATATCGCTTTTTTTTTTAAACAATGCAGGTCTACATCTTCACCATGCAAAGCATTTTCTTCCCCCAAGACAGAATTGAGCGACGTTTTGATCTGAAGGGTTGCAGTGTCAACAGATACCAAAAGGTATGTATGTTGCCCATGGTAACCATCCAGACGGATCGAATGTGTTAATAGCACAATACAACCTGATATTTCCTGATTTATTTATTTTTACTGATAGAATGTCTTATCGATGATTATTATTAGTTCGTGCAAAGTGGCCTCTCTTATTTAAACTTTTTTTTTTTTTCAATTTCAGCCCCCGGATAAGAATGAGGTCACCATATACAAGGACCAGAACCTAGGTGACTTCAACATCGAACTAGGTCAGTGGACAACCGTGATGATAAGCAAATAACCCGTGATCATTGCTTCAACCAGGACCACAGGCCAACTGGTTAAGCACTCAACTGGCCTATGACGTGGACTTCCTCCGCAGTCTAGGTTCAATAGACTACAGCCTCTTACTCGGCTACCAGAAGCGCCATGACAACGAGCGAGATCAACACCTTGGTGACATCGTAACCCGGGTTAAGCAGTGAGTAAGAAGTGACCACTCCCTCACTTGCGGTCATCGTTCATTCACCAGATCAATCAAACACGCCGGCAGTGACTTCCACACCGATGGCAGCACGACAAGCATCATACGTGGCTCTCAGGACCCGTTATGTGCGGAATCCCCAGCGCACGCAGTGATGAAATCGCCGCTGCATGCACCGAACGGCTTAACTATGACGACATTGAACTTTGTCAATCAGGACGACATGGAAGAGAACATTGCAGCGCATAATTTACGCCTTTTGCCGCGTAGCAAGAACCCGCTGCACACCATTGATGGGCCGCATGTTCGATATTACGTCGGGGTGATTGACTTTTTCATGACGTATGGCATCAGGCATCGGTTTGAGCGACTGCTTAAGGCCATGCTCAGGTGCAGCTGTGACCACAGCACAAGAGAACCCGAGTTCTACGCGCAACGCTTCTTGGACTCAATCACTGATATCATTCGGTGACATGTCTGCTGAACATTGAGAATAATATTGATCTGATATTTTATCTTTAAACTCTATTGATGATGGTCCCTCAATGTCCTTGGTTAATCAAATCTGCTACTCAACGCACGCATCTCAATATCTGAATTATGTAATAGTAATATCATACAATAATAATTCACGGTTTTATACTATAGTGGGGGGGGGGGGCACAAGTATTTTGGTTAAAATTACAAAACACAAGATATTTTTAATGGCATCAAATCAGCATTCAAGATTCAAGATCACCCATTTATATTTCTAGAGCAGTTGTCATTTCAAGTATATATTTCTCTACCGGACGAAGCTCTCACACTGTACAACCACATAGGTTTTTCTCTTAACTTTCTTGTCGCGGATGCAATGTACATAATATTGTTATGACGGACACAGGCGTCGTGGCTATAGGCCAAATCACCTTTGAAAGAAAATGAAGTCTCACTTGGGACTTGGTCTATAGCGGTTGAGTTCTACAAGCAACAATTAGATAATAAATGACGGAAATAAAATGTCATTGGGAACAGATAATGAAAAAAAAAATATCTTAAAAACATACAATGTTATTTCCCTTCTTTGAAAGGATTGAAATGGAGCGAAGATACGATTCGCTCATTCCAAGTGCGCATTAATCTCGTGAGATATAACGACTGTGGTCGATTGTTCAATCTGGACATTATTGGAGCAAATATTTGCTATCTTCTTGACTGTGAGATAATAAGTATAGCCTTTCGTCCGAAACATTACAAAACGCCAGTGCAATTGTGCTGTCCAACGAGCATTGTCAAAATGTTATTGTCACATAATCGAAACACATAACAGAGCATCACGAATAACAGAAATATTGTGAGTTGCAAAACATTGAGTTGCAACTATTTAGCATCGATCCACAGGTGAAGCAAGGAAGCTGAGATCATGAATCAAGTCTGCGAGGTTTGTGTGATGCGTCCGGCCAGACTCAGAGCTGCGTTGAATGTGGCATACATCGCATAAACTGACTAATCTCCACTGAGCCCAATTAATTACGAGGAAGATCAATTTGGTAGAGGAACCCGCCTCTTAAGGATTCTCGTGAAAGTCGACATAATTTAAGTTCGCGAGACATGCAACAGTCGCTGAGATTAGCGATCTAAACTCCTCCGGTTTCCCGGATCAAAAAAGGCCACCTCATGTAAACCCCAAAACAAACAATGATCTAATAGGGAAGACGGGGAATAATTGGAAATACCTGAAGGCATTTAATCCACGAAACAAAAGTCTTCATTTTCCGGCTCCCCAACCAACAAAAAGCGCTCATTCCTCTTAAGATCTATGCGAATTAATCCTTTGTTTCCTATTTTAAACCTTCGCTAACCTCCATGTTTGGTTTACCCGAGGCATCCGATGAGAAATTCAATAACAACAACCTGACATTGACAGCCTTCCGCGCGTACACTGCTCACATATACACCACAAACTCACAGCTTTTTTGCTGAGTGTAGTTTTGTTTTCTTGTTGTTTAAGGTTAATTTCTTTTGGTGCTACTGTAATGTGAGCCTGTGACGAACTTGTATTACAAACGGAGAACATATAGATATAGATATAAAGTTAATTGGTTTAGGATTCACGCTCCGCTTCGAGAGCGAAATGGGCGGAGAACGAAAGCTCGTTTGTGGACGTGAAATATTCAGCAGGGAATACGCTTGCTTCCCCCAGTATACTCTGAAACAAAGCATCCGTTTATTGATTGAGTGTTTTCAGCACTAAATGCTTACTTCTGCTCCCCATCGCCTTAAACAACACGTGAAAACAAACGAAAAAAAAAGCTCCAATTAAGGTGTGCTTGCTTCACCTGCTTACTGGAGTGAGGGAGCTCTGTCTTTAGCGTGGCTGATCTTAACAAAAGGCCGCACGCTGATTGGCTAATTTAATTTAATGAATATTCATGATTATAATTAGGTAATGGAAGGTAGGCGAAAGTCGCATAAAGATATTTTCCTCGCAAAAATGATCATCATAGAGATTGTCCCACGAAAAACAATCGAAAACCCCTATAAGGCCAAAGTCTCGATTACCAGTTGCATATAATGCATAGGTATAAAAAGAAAGGAAAGTCTGATCCTGATCATCTGTAACATTGATACAACGGGGATCATTTTCCTCTGGCCTTTTGAGTGTGTGCACATATCAGTGCATGGCGTGTCGGCGTGACCTGATGGGGAAGTACACATTACATGCTAAGCAACTGATTGCCACAGGTGTGGAGTTCAACCCAACAACAATGAGCCACTCCGCCATGACGAATAGGCCACTTGTGAATGGAGAAGTGCGCAGAGGAACACGCCATTGAATAACGAGCACGTGAGACATTGGAATGAGCGCTGTTCTCGCAATTTCGGCGATCCTTGAGCACTTGGAGCGGGTTCTTTTTGAAGGGGACACTCATAAGCGGGAAGAGGGTAGGGTTGGAACTTGGAAGAGAGGCCGCGAGGGTCCGTAATTGTGAAGAGCTGTCCATAACGAAATCGCATGCTTTTTAATATCATTTGGTTAAAAACGAAATTATATGGCACCCTGTACACAAAGCGGGAAGCAGATCCTAACGCTGCCTGGGATGTTATTTGTCTACTCGAGTATCTATGCAAATGGATTATCACACGCTCAAATTATGGATAAATTTGTAATCTTCTAACCAATGTGAGCTCAGGTTTTCTATTCTGTAATTGCAGACACGTTGTAGCCTGAATTTTATGTCTGGATTTGCTTTTGTTTGTTTTTTGTTTTCTTCGTGAAAATTTGCGGATGGCTCCAATGACGGATGCTCACAAGGCCAAATGCTCAGTCCGAATTCATAATGGTAATGGTTATAGAGACTTACTGTTATTGGGGTTATGGTTAGGTTGGAATCGGCTCACAAGTCCGAATACACTAGGGTTATAGCGTTAGGGACTTAAAGGGATGGGGAACTAAATTTTAAGTGATGTTCTATTGACTCATAACACCAATTGATAGCATTCCGTGCCAAAAACACCATGCCTGGATGCAAGCGTAAGGAAATAATGCATTCCGAATATCGGGGTTAGCATTGCGCCTATGGGAGAATGGCATCCATTGCAAAGTATAGGAGGCAAACGTCAGCTGAGGGCTTGCCGTGATTGGCCCCGTTGTCCTCGTGAAACTATAGATTTCAGCCAATCAGAGCAGGCCATCTTCGCCATAAAAGGACATGTTTGTTGTTTACGAAACGAAAGCGCATGCGTGGTGCACTCTGGCTGACCTTTTTACTGTTTCAGGATGAGAAACCATGGTAGGTGTCCTAAAAAATCGCTTGTTAAAATAAGAAAAATAGCGAATTTTTTTTTTTTTTCGCGCCTGACTGGTGGCAAAATGATTATTCTATCTATTTCCGAAAAGAAAAAAAAAATATCCAGGGGTTTAGTCGCAGAACACGGTGATATGACGAGACCCATTGTAAAAGATGGGCAATTCAGTGTTTCATCACAGCGTCTGACGTCACGCCTAATTAGCAATATATCTCCCGCGAAATCGTTAGCGATGATATTCCTTGTG
>KB310159.1:318168-335038 GCA_000328365.1 Capitella teleta
ATTATTATATGCCTTATTATTAAGATTAAGGTTTAGAGTGAGTCACTTGCGGTGAAGGTCATGCAGCCGCCCACTCGTGTCAACGATGGACTTGCAAAAAGGAAAGAAAAGGGGAAAATGGCCAAAGAACTCTGCCGTATTTTACTCCATTCATATTTCACAATATTTGTTGTTCACGGTTTTCAAAACACAAGACGCCAGATGGACGAACATGGAGCGACGCATATCAAGCGAAACAACTAAAACGGCATAACAACAACAACAACAAGCAGACCGCCTGTAAATCAAACTGAGAATTCAGCTGATATGGAAAGGCATTCATTCTTAGACATAATTGCTGCGTAAAACATGGTTTTGTCACAGGAGGGGCCCCGTCGGTGTCGGACATTGCAATTGTAAAAATGAGATAACATCGAGATATTTTCGTCATATGCTCAATGCTGCTGCTGAAACGAGGCGTCGTTATAGCAAATAATAATAATATTTATTTCGCATATACGTGCAATATTACATAGAAAGACAGAAATAATTATATAACAACTAAAATCTATTGCTGAGCGTGAAGCACGTGAGAAAACCTATGGCGGGGTCCTCCCCCTGGGCTAAAAACTCACAACACCAAATAGCAATATAATTTAAAGCATTAGATTTCATCCGATTGCAGCGGTCGCCAGTGTGTGAGGCCGAAGTGTTGGCAGATCCTGTACATGAACGAGGTAGCCCTCAACGCATGCACAGGGGTCAACAGCATACAAGGGACACACAGAATCACTTTTGCTGCTTAGCAATAATTGATATAAAATGCTGTTCAAATTAAAAATTAGGTGGGGGGGGGGGGGTGGTTGATACGCTTGTGAATGCGATGATTGCTTGTATGATCAGCGCTCTCCGCACAAGAGACGACGCACCAGAATGCCCTAATCATACCTGCCTCCACGTGAATGCATCTCAGGGATGTTGCCACTCATCAGTTGAGCTGCTTGTTGCGTGCCTCTACGCGCAGTGTTGCCATGGTTACAGTCGCTCACCCGCGTTAGATGTCAACATAACAACTTTATGCCTACGTCAGCGTGTGTTGATAGGTGACGCCCGTTCGCGCCAAGAACAGGGTTTACGCTTTATATAACAGACCATGACCTCTAAATAATGCAGGAATAATGCAGCCACATCTAACATAGCACCCGAGCTAAAAGCTATCGCAACCGAACCGCTATTTGGACACAAATACAATAGTACACTGTTGTCCTTAATGCACAACAAGAGGTAACCTAATACATTGACATGGAGGCTGGCTTGTAAAAACAAGAGTGGACATCGGCCTATCTCCCCATTGAAAAAAAAAAAATAATAATTATAAATAACGGAGTTTCAATTGAATTATAAATACACGTCTATCCGACATAAAGTTCATACTATATAATGCGAGTAAAAACACAGAATGGATAAAACCGAGCCAAAATCTGTTAAAAGATTTTCATTTTGTGCAAAATTTGAGCGTATTTCTTTTTTCTTTTTTTTTTTTTTTTTTTTTTTTTTGTTCGTCGAGACCGGAATCTGTGACAAGTGAGCAGATGACATGGTTGTCATGACAACAAGCCACACGTAAAGACCACTTTTCATGAGCGATGTCCCATCTTGTTTGAACAAGCTAACCTCCATGTCTATATATATGACCAAAGCCCGTGTCAACACGCATATATAACCAATGTAATTACAATTGCTGTTCTCATTTGTCCAAGTAACAAGAGCACAATAAGTGCATTGTTAATTGATGATAATTGCTATTTTATTTTGCTCTTTATCTATACAGTTCCTTGGTGTATGTGTATATGTATTGCAGGATTAATTAATATTCCCATAATAAGGCTCTATGAAATATTGACCTGTGTCCTTGTGGTCAGTGAGCATTAACACGAGAGTCATTACAGGTGAGTGGACCACAGGTGATCAGGTGAACTCGAGAAGAATATTTGCCTCGTGCTCACCACAGCAGGGTCATGTGATATGTGTCCATTGACTATTGCCTTGATTTCGGGCACACTGTATCCGCCGTCTTTTTCCTCTGCTTATAATTATTGCTCTCTGTTTGTTATTTTGCAATATACGAGTATGTGGCTATATGTAAGTACGATATGCACAGATCTAGTTCCATATAAGATGTAACCGTGATCATCCTGAATCCTCGGTTACATAACTGTTTCATTGGCTCCCTGGCGAAATCAAGAAGTGGCCTACTCTAGAACACACAACATAATGATTCTTGCAATAATGAGTGAGGAATTAATAAAATGATTTTTCATTGTGCAACACCCAGTTGGCTGCTCCGCCGGTGGATTAGCCGTCGTCTGCTCGTTAGACATGGGTGAATTTTCCCATTCGACATGTATTTAATTTATGGAGTCTGCAGGTTGCAGATTGAAACCGTGAACAAACAAAAATGAAAAACCGCTCAAGAAAGTCGGCATTACTTCGTTTCCTCGCCACGTTAAATACATCGTATATAAAACAATAGATATAGCGTTAATAAAGTTAAAGCAAGCTTGTTAAAGGTTAAATTAATCGCAATATTGATTTATAGGCTTCTTCTGAGGCAAGAATCATAACGCTCAGTCTTCTAAATCCGAAGGACTGGCCATTTTAAGGTTTCGCCCAGGGCTAGGGAGCCAACGAGACTGAACCACATCCGAGCATTTAGGCTCGGATATCGCCGAATTTAGCACAGACTGAACACAAGGAAAAAGCCTTCTCGCTCAGGTATGGATGTTCAATGATCCCTCTTATCTCGTTGTGTTTTTGTTTTACTTGATGCATGTGTATTACTCTATATTCACGTTATCCCAGGCGCACATGCACATGAATTAATTAAGGAATAAGTCACTGGAAGGAGGTGGTTATGCCAGGATTGATGATGTTCAAGTGAGTGTGAAGCCAAATAACCGACGAGACGTAGTCGAGTTTGATTATTTGGAGCCAATGTGGAGCCATTAACCTGATTATACCACAAAAATTACCTGCATGTTCAATGATGTTGTCATCGTCTATTCTTACGCACTAGGAAGAGGTATCACAGCTCACAGATAATCATTATTTATGCAATCTTATTTATGAGGGGTGATAAAAGCGTTATGATTGTGTTAAGGAACATCGAGAAAAAAAATCTAGTCACAATAGGGTGAAGCTGCATTTTCCAGTTATAATTATTTCGCTTTTAACATAATTTCACTCAGATTGTCTTTGTTTCATTACCACTGTGGTTTTTGGTATGTTAAATTTCAACAATATTTTCAAGTTCAGTAGAAAACTATGTTTTTTTTTTTCATGAGAACACATAGAAGAATTGAAAATAACAAACACAAACAAAAAACAAAAAGAAAGGTAAATTAAAAAACACAAGAGAATTCATTCATGGTTGATTTCAAATGTTATGCTTGCTCCAGCGGCAATATGCTCCTGATTTGCTCGGCCATCTCCGATATTAGCGTAAATGTAATCCTTGTGAAATAAGCCAATTTGTTTTCTCTGAAATACAGAGTGGGCCAAAAGTAGTCTATATATTCCATGTTGAAGATCTCAATGCTTTTCAATGGTGATGCGCATTTCTGAGAAAGAGATCGCAGTGTAAAATTACACAAAGATAATTAAGAGAAATAAATACTTGGTATGGTTAATCTGGCAAGCTTTGCCGCTATTCCTATCATTTCTATTCCAAGTTCATCAACACTTATGCCGATTTATCTCAATTAATAGAGTGTACTCATCATTCTGTGATATTTCCACTTTTGGCGAACAAACAGCTAGGGCCCCGGACCATGGATAGGCTTCTTTGAACGCATAATTAAGGCAACGCTCTCGTTCTATTGTTTCGTTTTAGAGTGCTATTGTTGTGACAGTAGCACTAATGTTTATTTCCTAAAATCAAAATAAAACAGAGAGTTTGTATTGAAGCACCTTACAAAAGATGACATTCATCAATGCTCATTCAGGGGCTCATCTGATTTTCCTCTCTTCGCGATCATTCACCACTCGCATTTGAATGTTCCTGCCTCATTCAAAATATGCTTTTTATTTGATTTCTTTGCATAAATGGGCGCAGAATAACATAGTCAATCCATTTAACATGGAGTAGATAGACTACCTTTGGCCCACTCTGTATAAAGGTCGTCGTCACAATTATTTTTATCGTCAACTTCATTATGTGCCATCATAACTTAGTAGTTCATATTTGGCCTGTTTCCGCAGAAGCAAAGCTGGATTTCGTGAACGCTGAAACTTTATACCGTTTTCATTTCGATTTACTCGAATGAAGCAATACATGACATCCCTCAAATTCGGATAAATCATTATACACGGTAATATTTGGTTCTGACCTCTGTTAATCCTTTAAAATCAAGAAATATACGGCTCTCTGTCAGACTCTTCGATTTGATGACCTTTGATCTTTTGAGTCAAGCAGACAACATTTTACTTATAACGATGTTCATCCCCCACTTCGTACATTTATTGCATATTTTCACAACATATATATTAAAGCCTAAAATTTCTCTGACATTTGATATTAACACCAAATTCTGGTGGTGGTACGCATAATTAACTGAAAATCGAGGGCGACGCCATCGTGCAGACGATCTTTGCGCTATTCTTCCGCATGGCTTATTTTAACGCATATGTGATCATAACGTCCAATGAGCGGAGGCGTTAGAATAAATGACTTTTGACCTGTCTGATCAACATAGACCGATGTTATCATGGACCGCTTAACATCGGACAAAAATTATAGAAAGCGCACATCTGCATAGAGGCAATAATTGGATTATTTTTAAAGCAGGTCATCATAACGTCCAATCAGGGGTTGCGTTATGAATCGTGTTTGTTCTCCTAGAATCTCTTTTATAATGTGACCATATGTAGGTAGGGCATAACGCACATTGTTTATTTATACGCGTTCACTATGCACGGATTGTGAACTCAAATACACAAGGCTGATTGGCTGGCAGACACACTGAGTGGTCTAATTTATTGTATTCTGGTTAGTAATGCATTGGGTTGCACACAAAAGCTACAAACGAATATCCACGGATGATCAATGATGGCATTATCCTCAAACCTCTGACTCGACATTTTCAATTAGCGTTTGCATATTCCAAGGTCCCCTCATTGAGAGATGTATAATGTAAGCAAACTGACCCTTACGCAAACATTGATACAACAGCTATATACCGGACCACCGCGTTATTCAAGATATAAGGGGTTGCGTCATCTACATAAACATGTACCTTATTCTCATGATCGGCCTTTCTGTGGAGGCTTTGTTCAAGGCTGACGCTATTTTTATAGCATCTCATACAGTGCGCACCACACCCCGTTCATGGCAATAATTAAAGGAAACCCACAGAGATGAACATTCGAGTACTGCGTATGACAGATTACTAGAGCGTACGTGTGTTAAAAAAAAAAAAAAAAAATACGGATTCATGAAAACTCCATGTTAATTACGTCATTATTTACAACACTCTCTTCTCTCCTATTTATTATTTACAACACTCTTCTCTCTCCTGACGTCACGTTTAATTTTTAATTTGGCTCGCAAAATTATTTTTATTATTCTGGAGCTGACTCAGAGTGCAAAGCACTGTGGATGTTGCATAAAACTTTGAACTGGGTCCGTTTCTCTACTGGGAGCCAATTAATGCAGTGACGCTAAAACAGGTGTTGTGTGGTCACGTTTAGGAGTTCTTGTTAGAATTCGCGCAGCACTGTTTTGCGTCATCTGTAGCCGACGTATTTGGTATTTTAGATTAACAAAGAGGAGGCCATTTATGGTAATCGAGTCTTGAAATCACGGTGGCATGCAGCGCTAGTGCGCTTGCTATTGCTCACAGATATTGGCCACATGATCAACCTGATTCTGCATGATTAGATGGCTGTCAAAGAAAGCATCAAGAGTTTTAGCCCCTTTCGTTGATTTCATATTGGCAGATCCGATATTGAGAGAGACCTCTTCGGCTTGTTTCTTGTCCGCTTATTTTTTGCATACAATCAATAGTTCGGTCTTGGCTTCGTTCAATTTCAATCTGTTCGTGCACATCCAATTTCGTACTTCTTCCAGACACTTCTTCATTCTTTCAAGTTGCTCCTTCTTTTGTGTCGAGAAGGTCAGGGTCAGCGGGCAGTGCGTAAGTGTAGTAGCGTATTCCATATTTGATATATATTCTTCGAAGTGGTGGAATGTATAGCAGAGGAATGGAAGTGGTCCCAAGACGGATCCTTCAGGTACACCTATGGAGAGATCAGAAGCAGCAGACAGAGTGTCATTAATTTTGACATTTTGCTTACGATCCTTAAGATAGGACTTCATCCAAGTAATTGCCGTTCCAGTCAGGCCAACTTCACTCTCCAATCGGAATAGGAGGCGATCGTGGTCCAATGTATTAAATGCTGCGCTCAAGTCCAGGAGAACCATCAGAACAGCATCACCAGCATCCAGTATTCTTTCGATATCTCCTTTAATAAATAGAAGTGCAGCTTCCGTGCTTGTCCCTTTCTTGTAAGCTGATTGCATGAGATCGTGAAGTTGATTGTTTGCCATATATGACGTCAGCTCCTTAGCAACGACTTTTTCCAAGACTTTCGAAGAGAAGCAGATGTTCGATATTGGGCGGTAATTTTTGAGCTCATTTACATCAGAGTCCGGCTTTTTCAAGATAGGCGTGACAACTGCTCGTTTGAAGCCTTCAGGAACGGTCCCTGATTCGAGGGATAAATTCATAATCCGAGTAAGCATTGGTAAAGCCGAATTAAAGACTTCTTCATTCTTTAACAGCACAGTCGGTGTAGAATCCAATGTGCATGTCATTGGAGGACATCTTTTGATTATCTCTCGAATCTCTTCTTCTGTTTGAGGCCGAAATCTGTTCATCTGTGGAGAATCAGAACCACTTTGCGATGATGTCACTTCAGTTGCGAGTGAAGTGCTCTTATCCAGATTCATGCGAATTCGACGAATTTTAGATATAAAAAAAAAGTCATTAAAAGCTTGGGCAAGGTCTTCTTCAGGAATATTAGATGGCATAAGAGTGCCGATTTTCAGAATGTAGCAAGCTCAAACATGTCAGAGCTCCATTTTAAACTACAGTATATTACACATTTGATATAAAAAACTAAAAAGAAATGAAAGAAATTATTTTATTCAGAAGTGAACATGTTTCAGCAAGCAAGATAATCCCATTACACTTCAGACATATATAAAAATCTGATTAAAGGCAAATTCGTATATGCAGCCAATCAACACTGATCACAACTTACAGTAGAAATGAGGTAAACAAAAATAAATTCAAAATGGCTAAAATACCAAATTTCAATGGTAATTTTCAAGATCATAATTGAAACACAAGAATATCATAAGACAATCCAGTAATACTTATATGTAAAAACAAATTTTTCAATATTTTGAATGAAACGAGATATTGCCAGACACAAGAGAGGAGATATTCTTTGTGTCATCCGCCAAAGAGTATATCGATGAGCGTCACAAAAAAGCTGAAAAGAGGAATCACCTGCGAATGTTCTCAGTACCAGTCAGAGAAAGTATTCCACCAATCAGATGCAGCGATCCAGTACACAGAACTTGTATGTGCTCAGCCGATTCTATAACATTTGGCCGCCTTCTCGATTTAGAGTCTTTGTCCTGGGACAACCAGTCCAGCGCTTCTTGGATACTTTGGAAGGTGAAGGTTGGGATAGTTTCGACTTCCGGAGAGCTGCGCTGAGAATCTATCCCAGAATCCTCACTTTCGTATGACACGTGTTCCGACGTTTGACCCAATTGTGCGGATAATTGCTGAGAATTGACGGCTGGTTTCAACAGGGAAAGGAAGCATCGACGATTCTCATGACATTTCTCCAATTGTGAGTTCAGCGACACTGTTAAATTTGTTTGATCTGGAGGGAAGATGAAAAATATGATAAAATTAATTACGAAAATTCCACCTTTTACAAACAAAAATAGATTTTTAGATTGTTTACAAACTTGAAGCATACAAACCTGCGTTGCTCAACGTCCAGGTGGCGATGTTTGGACAGAAAACGGCACAATCAAACTGACAAACCTGAGAAATGTAAAAACGCTAGAATCAGAATTCAACTGCGAAAAACTCCGAACCAACCAATAACGGATCCAGCAGAGATTCCGCCTTGCGATCTCCTGTCATGTTGAACAGTAATACTCGAACAACTCTTTTGCTAAATTAAACAAATAAAAATAAATAAATATAACCTGACATGATTTATTTTGTTAATGAATCTCACTTCAGTTTCTTTGCCTCTTTGGCTGATGCTTCTGTGAACCAATCAACGCATGCCTGAAATGTATTATGCAATAATGCAAAGAGACATATGTTAAATGAGATACCTCAATGCTACGAGGAGTATGAGCACCATCAATGTAGAACGTCAGGTCAGGATGGTAGATGGTCTGGTTGCGACCAAGCCATGAAGTTGCAGCTAGTCCTGCATGATTGATCGTTCGAACAAGTTTATACCAGCATAGAAATTCTGAATTGAGTCCATTTTATTTCTAAATCGAATTTTTTTTAAAGCAGGTCTTTTTTGCGATATTCGCATAAAAGAAAGGCCATTAAACAATACCGGCGCTTGCTCAGATGTGTTTTACAGAAGCAGTTTTCTTCTCAATCAGTTTATATTTGAAGAAACGAAATTTGTAAGTTTCCAACACATAACGTGAAAACTTATCATGGCAAAAGTGGATATAATACTATTTGAATGTTGAAAAAAAATTTAAAGCTGGTTATTTCAAGTCTGCAAAAATCACATTAAGTTACCCATGAAATTTTGTCAAAGAACGAATTAATTAAAAGCGAGCAAACAATTTGCAAACCTCGCTCCATAACTTTGGTGACAGTGAGTATTTTGCCTTTTGAGATTTTTCCGTGATTATTGCCAGTGAAACAAGTCCTTTCTTCCACACCTGAAATAAAACAAAATTCTTCAGAGCTTGACTCATACGCCAAAAATAAAAACCAACACTTGTGATGATTCTCCAACCACGTATGTGAAAGCTGCAACGCCAACGAGGCATTCAAGGCTTGCATTTTTCCTGGAATTCCCAGGGCAGCATGATTAGATTCCTGCCAGGAATACTCCTCAAAATCAGGTGCAACATACAACGGACACTGAAGAGAATGAGACAATAGAATTGCTTTCAACAGAATCAACTGACTTTAATTTCACTGGCTCGCTTCATCAAAACGTCAATAGCATTATCAGGCTGTGGCACAGTGACTGCAGGGACACCAGGCTGTCAAGAGGCATTGTAATTAACGATTAAACGATAGAATAATTAAAATTATAAACCATTTACCTTGAAGATTCCTGCTTTGTGCCATGCGATTTTTTCGATTGTGTCGCCTAATATCGACGTGTGATCCAAACCAAGACTGCTCACACCGCAAACGACGGGAAATCTTTAAACAGAAAAAATAAAGTTTTCTTAAATATTGATTACATAATCCAGAATTCAAAACCAACCTGACTATGTTTGTGCAATCATACTCGCCTCCAATACCAACTTCCATAATAGCAACATCAACCTTAAAAAAAAAAAAAAAAATTACCAACCCAAAAATAAAAAAGGAATTACACCACAGACCTCTTCTTTGAGGAAGACGTGGAATGCCATGATGGTGAGGAAGCGGAAGTAAGGAGGCATTGAGGCATCGTGTGTGGTCTTGGTCTTTTGCAAACTGTTGAAGCACTCCCAGAAGTACCGACTGAAGGCCTCATGTCCCAGGGGCTCCCCATTGATGCGAATCCTCTCTTGGACCTCAACCAAATGCGGTGAGCTAAGAAGAGAGTCTCGGGTTAACGAAGGAGGAGAATGAGAAGTGAGAGCAACCTGAAGAAGCCGGTTCTGAAGCCGTGGCAACGGAGGATTCTCTCCGTGAATGCGCACGTGGACCCTTTGCCTTTAGTGCCGCTTACGTGAATCACAGACAGACGATCAATGTCCTCAAGCTGAAAAGAAGGCGAGCAATTTTTAATCGTGCGAATTCTGAGAACACACACTGACAGTGATGCCGACTCGGTTGGCTTGTGATATCGTCTCTGGGATGGAGAGGAACCGCTTCTTGTCTCTTTCCGTTTTGATTTTCTCCAAAACGACTGCATTTGTTTGCAGCGTGTTCAGGGCTTGCACAGCTTCCTGGAAACAAAAACAGAAATTAATTACTTCGTGAGTAATTGTGAATATTTCACATCATTGTAACTGTAAAGAAACAGCTCAAGTGACACCTTGCACAAACCTCAAATTCTCCAGCACACGATGAAGTCGCCTTTGAGAAGCTCATTGAGAGCAAGTGGCGGAGGAATACGCTCGAGGGACGCATCACTGCTATAATTCAGTCCACTGATGCTTCATTCATGACAGACACCCCCCCCCCCACCTTGAGATTACACTTCTCACAGTGCTGTCCGCAGAAATGCACACATATCGCAAATAAATTCTAAAATCTCCAATTACAAATTTAAAGAAAATTGCAGAACAATAAAATTTCAACACAAAAATCTAAAATATCCAAAATTAGTGATTGAAATACAAATTACTATCTAGATATCATAACAATATTCTCTATAGCGGAAAACCAAAGTTCTGAATGTTATCAAACTCAAGCAACGCATCAACCCAGAATTACACAATTGATAGATTTAGATAAGGATCCGATTTGGCAGATAGCCACCGGATGGAATGGTTATAAGTCATATAATGCAGGTCAGAGGTCGTCAGGGTCAGTCAGGAGGTTAGAGAGCAGGGGATCAGCATCTGGAGAGCACCACAGATGTGGGCAGCACAGCCAAGGTCATTTTTTCTCTCCAAGCAACTTTTAAAATGTGAAAGGACCGCTTCAATTAAGAGCAACACAGCAGAGTGAAAACAGTGGGTGAGTTACTCAGAATTAACCTTTTGGGGTCATATAAAGCACAATGCCTCAGTTAAATGACTGAGTTAATTTATCAACTGAGCTGAACCATCTGTGAGCATCACAAGATGAAGACTGCTGAGTTCTTTAAATTCATCATTATGTTTTACTCTGTTCACAGAACTCTTCAAGATGCTTTGATGAATTATAGATCAATCGGTTCCAATCTGTTGTGAATAATCTTCATGTCTACCCACAAACTTTAGAAAATTATCACTTCTTTATTTGTAGAGGGTCATACATTAAAGCAGTAAAATGAAAGAAGCATTATAGAACAAAGTACCAGTACTCGAGGTATTTTTAAATAGAACGCAAAATCATACAATGAAGATTCTATTGTAGAAAAGTCAGACTTACTGCACAACCATATCAATAAAAACATGACTTTGTCACTGATTCTATCTCATGACATAGCCCTGAATGAGTGGAAACTGCAAAGTCAATGTGACCTAAAATGATCTCTTCGGCCCAAGATTAAGAATGCCAGCTTGATGACCTCTAAAACAATAAGTTATGCACAAGTAATTAAGTTTGAAATCTCAAGGTAAACAAAAAGCGTTTATTAATTATCTGTAACATCTTAAAAACAAACCTGAAAAATGATCCTCGAATGTGAATTCATTTCAAGTCAAGAGTTTGAAAGATAAATCGAACTTTGTTCCAGAAATAAATCAAACCGAGGCCTCTGAATACTGACGACGCAGTCACTTCTGTCAAATCTGTGCACTTTGTAAAAGTTTGTTATAACATAGTTGACATAAGTTGGTTATAAAAAACTTTTATTACACTCAAGTGACTTTTCAATTGCTATCTGACCACAACTTTTAAATGACCCTTATTACATAATACATGATTCACATATCATATTATATCCAATACTAGACAGCATGGCATAATTTTCATAGCACGGACTCTTGCAGGCAGCTGATTCATTAAAATGAGCCGTTATGATTATCAGAACGTTATGATTAGCATAGACCGTTATGATTGGCAATAAACGTTATGACTGCCATGTTGCTATTTTTATGATTTAATCTTTCTCAATCATTCACCTCGTATTTATGCATGTTATCGTGGCAGGCAGCGGTCCCAAACGACATTGGCCGCATAAATCGAGTCAATAAAGAGGAGAGAACTCGCTTGAGATACATTCACTTGATTATCCGGAGTCTTCAGAGAGTTCGCATCTGCCATGTGAAAGACGAATATTAGCCATGCACGCCGTTTATATAGACTCTGACGTACAGAGCTGCACTCTTTGTTTACAAATGGATTCGTACGCATTAAATGTTTTGAATTATGTCATAATTGGTAAAAAATATATTTGGAGCATGATTCGTCTGCTTTATATTATTAATTATAATTATTTTAATAATTTTTATTCAAAGAGGCAATATACGAAACAAAGATATAACAAGTGGCTCCGCATGCCGAAACAAGAAGTGAAAGCGCCGTGCGTTGAGTTTTAATTTCTTGTATTTCTTGTATTTCACTTGTTCGCTTCTGTTTTGGCTCTGATTTCTGAATTTTATTCGTGTAAGTAATGCGTTGAGTTCTCTTTACTCGTTTTAATAGTCAAGCGACGTATATCATTCTAAATAGGTCACCGATTCTGCTAACTCAATCAGTCAATGGCTGTAACTGTGTAACTGTAATTTGTAACATTATTTACATTAACATTTGGCAGAATTGGCTCCATCATGATCATCTGAGTCGATCTATTCAATGATTCATCTGTTCATTGACGCACCCGCCCCATGCCGAGGGCTCTGACTCTTGAAGACGCATCACTATAATTCTAGTTTCAAAAGGAGCTGAAACCAGAATGTAAATTGTTACTATAAATTATTATGCATTCCTAATTATAACAAATGTTGAGAAGTTGATCATGAAGACTGAACGCTGCCCAATGGGAAGACATAATCATTTATTTCTACTTCGTACAGCATTGAATCTTCCTGAGTTTATAATCATTCAAATGTTGTCTTTTTCTCAGCTTGAAAAATGGATCTAGAGACCTTCAACCCAGAAAAGATAGAGAGCTACCGCCACGCTCACGAGAGCTCCACTGAGTGGGAGTTGCGTAAGAAATTCCTTCTGGCTCACCACGAGCGCTTCTCAGCCGACCGCCTGGCCTGTCTTGCTTGCTGCTTCATCAATGTCGAGTGTTACGGATGCACATACCCTGAGGGTGTCATGCTGCAGTTGAAAGAGCTCGCTTTGGACATCATGGTGGACATCCAGCAGCACAGGGACACGATCCAGTCGCAGCGAGACATGAAGTTCGTCAACGCAGGAGGGGGAAATCAAGGTAACGCACGCGGAGAACCTTGTAAGAAAAAAACCAAGTTATCCCCTGAAAGAGACGCTCATAAGAGTGAAAAAAGTACGCAGAATGAGTTTCAGGCAAAAGAAGCCAAGTTTATTAAATTAGCTGCTGCTGTGGCCAAATATAGCAAAAACTGTGCAGACAATGTTATGCAACATCTGAGTGTCGCTGTGGACAAAAGCAAGATGAAAATGACGTGTGATTTCCAGGACATTGCGTCTGGCGGCTTCGCTTGCCACGTTAGCATTGATGGGGTGCTCGTGGCAAAAGCCTCGGCCAGAAATAAGAAATCAGCCAAGCATGACGCTGTGCAAGAGGCTCTGGTGACACTAGGCCGCTCGGGACAGCCCAGAGTTAGGCGTAAGGGGGACGGGAGTGAACTAACCATGTGCGAGGCTGAAGAGGGGCCCCTGCTAACACATGAGCGCAATGAGACAGTTCCGGTGTTCCCGTGGCAACAGTTTGTGATCATTGAGCCTTCAGAAGTAGTCGCTGGAGTTACACCTCTCGCCGTTCTTCATCAAAGTTGTGCGTTTAATCACTTTGCCATTGAATTTGATTTCAGGGAAAAGATAGACGACGGTGAAGTGGAGTGTCGCTTGCTTTTGGATCAGAAGGAGCTGGCTGTGGGTTCCGGGGGCGGGCGACAGGCGGCGAAGCTACAAGCCGCTCGGGAGGCCCTCAGCCTCCTGCGCCAACGCTGCTGGACGGTGCAAACGAAGCAGCTCACAGATGCTGACCATTGCGGCGTGTCTCGCGAGGAGATCCTCGGCAAAACCAACGCACCCACCCAAGCTCTGCCCGGCACCAACATCGGAAGTATTATGATGCAAAAGATGGGTTGGACGGGAGGCGGGATAGGCAGGGAGGGCAGGGAAGGCAGGGCGGACCCCGTTGCCGTGGAGGGCGTGCTGTGTCGGCAGGGATTGGGACTGAGCACTGAACAGGGAGTGACGCCCGCCTTCCGGCAGAAAATATCGCATCTCGTGTCTGAGTACGCTGTGTCGGCAAAGGACGAAGATATGTCGTTCGCGTCTGACTTCAGCAAGGACGAGCGCGCTGCTATCCACAAAGAGTGTCAGAAGTTTGGTCTGAAGACCCACAGTCATGGCAAAGGAGAACAGCGCTACCTGGTGGTGAGCCGCAAGCGAAATAAACAGCAGTTGGTTGAGCATCTGATGCAGAAGGGAGGCGAAACCAGCAAATATGTGCTGCTTCCCCCCGCAACCCTCAACCCCTCTTTCTGATCCTTAAATAAAATTAAGATTTGTACTCGTGTGCTCTTTTGTTTATGTGTGTAGCTTTGGACGTCACTGTGCATGTGGACTGGCGCCCGTATCATCCGATCGGATTGGGTGGAGCCGTAAAACCCCATCACTCACTGTGCATGTGGAGGAACCAGTTATACATGTATTTGGCATCTTAACTTTTTCTCTTTTTTTTCTATTTTTTTTTTTTAAATGTGAGCTTCAGCTCACATGAATGTCAGTGCCGATTCGTGACACAAGTTGTACTGTATGGTGCCAATACGGCATTTGAGCCATCTAGTATCCTATATGCTAAAGAGAGTAGCGCAAAGTGAGATTTGAACGCCATTTTGTTTCTTAGAAACGGACCCTTCGCTATCTTTTAACATGGGAAAATCATACCCAACTGCAGTAAATTCAGTATAACTTCGCCAATCGTGCATGAAAACCCTTAAAGCCGACTGTTATCTTTTCCTTGGATATTTCTTCATCGAGAAAAAAATATTTTTTTGGGCCCATTCGCGATTTTTAACTCTCGTAATCATAAAGTGAATCGACGCGAGAATCGATAAAATCATAACGCCGAATTCAAACTGTTCCTTGAAAATTCCCGAAATCTATACTTTTTGAGTGACAATAAATCAATAATTTCGAGCGCTTTCCGGTTTGAAATTAATATTTTTGAATTGATTAAACCCTCATTAACATACTAATTATATTGTTGGAATTCTATAAATTAATTCAACATTGTTAATTACGCTTTAAACAACCCCACTGTTACGTTGCTTTTGTGTGCTCGTCGCCCACGCGATATATGAATTCCAACCATAACGTCACTCTTGGTTCGTTATGATTTCAATGCGCCGCCCTCACCTGGAAGAAAACAGAACTATATTATAGAAACTGAGCTGATAATTTATGAGAAATTCTTTTCTGAGTCGATCGAAACAACCCGATCGAACCTGTCACACAATCGGGTTAAAATCCTCAGAAGTCAAAAGCTCGAATTTACACGGAACGATGTACGTGGTGGGTTCATTGTCAGTGATTGTGAATAACCATTAGAAATGTTGACTTTTGTTTGACGAGCGATAATGAGTGACATCATGATCATGATGTCTGACATGCATTGCGTTAGTAAGTCAGCAGTGCATGTCACAATACATCAGTGGTAATTGTTATGCTAAGTCTTAACTGTGACACCGACCGCTCGCCTGTCTATGAAATAGACAGTGACTCAGTGTGTCAGTGTTGTAGTTGAAAAAGTATAAACTATTTTGCAAAAAAATAATACTCATATATGATATAAATTTAAAGATACTCAAGACTAATATTTATTGCCGACATTGCTAAATTTTGCAGCTAAGCATTGCAGTTGCATATCTTAAGGTAGTACTTGAAGAGTTGACTCGGGCATAATGTGTACACATATACATATACCATAATATCTCGCCTGACGGTGAACATAATTAATTATTCAGATGCCGTACGTGTACTGACTACCAGTCTCCACACTCACTTAATATCATGCTAGTCTTACATGTACGTATTCCGACGCCAAGACGGAATTTTTGCGATTAGCGATGATCGCAAATATTTTATTGATTCTATTAAGCACGTTACGAGCATGTATGCTCAAACAAGTTTAAGCTAATACTGTGAACCAATGGTGTTTTTAATATTCAGAATAATATTAAAAAATTATATTAATTGTTAAAAATCCAATGTATAAAAGATGAAGGAATGAATTAAATTTATATCTTTACAGAATAAAACAGACACAAGTTGTGTATTTACTTTCACAACAACTTTGTTGTTTGCTACTTTTGTTGTTGTCTTTTCCTCTGAACTGAATACAATGTATATAATTATACTATATGTATATATTAACAAAGGTTATGCACTTTTTCATGTTTTCCCAGATCTGTGATGTATTTCAGTGATTATGATTTATGATTCGTTTGATTTTTCTAATAATATTTTTTGCTGATTACAGGTGGATGTTTTGAATTGGAGATGAAAATATGTTGTGAATACTCCATCAGTGCTTGTGGTTGGAACTGCATTTAATGAATCTTGATTACGGCTTGATGAAAGTGCATACAAAATCCTGCTATTACCTAACTCTCACCTTGAATTGTACATTTTTCTCAATTACCCAATCAGTTGCACATAGCTCTATGACGCATGAATTTGATGCGCTCTTTTTTTTCAAATTATATTTATCAAGGCACCATTTGTTTTTATAAGAACTTCAAAGTTGATTAATTGTTTTTGGAATTTGGTTTGATATGATGAGGGCT
>KB310159.1:335997-391026 GCA_000328365.1 Capitella teleta
TTAGCGATGATCGCAAATATTTATTGATTCTATTAAGCACGTTACGAGCATGTATGCTCAAACAAGTTTAAGCTAATACTGTGAACCAATGGTGTTTTTAATATTCAGAATAATATTAAAAAATTATATTAATTGTTAAAAATCCAATGTATAAAAGATGAAGGAATGAATTAAATTTATATCTTTACAGAATAAAACAGACACAAGTTGTGTATTTACTTTCACAACAACTTTGTTGTTTGCTACTTTTGTTGTTGTCTTTTCCTCTGAACTGAATACAATGTATATAATTATACTATATGTATATATTAACAAAGGTTATGCACTTTTTCATGTTTTCCCAGATCTGTGATGTATTTCAGTGATTATGATTTATGATTCGTTTGATTTTTCTAATAATATTTTTTGCTGATTACAGGTGGATGTTTTGAATTGGAGATGAAAATATGTTGTGAATACTCCATCAGTGCTTGTGGTTGGAACTGCATTTAATGAATCTTGATTACGGCTTGATGAAAGTGCATACAAAATCCTGCTATTACCTAACTCTCACCTTGAATTGTACATTTTTCTCAATTACCCAATCAGTTGCACATAGCTCTATGACGCATGAATTTGATGCGCTCTTTTTTTTCAAATTATATTTATCAAGGCACCATTTGTTTTTATAAGAACTTCAAAGTTGATTAATTGTTTTTGGAAATTTGGTTTGATATGATGAGGGCTTGTATTAAGTATTGTAACAAATAAAGATTTATTTGATTTCAACATGGTCTTTCTTGTCATTCAATATCTTAATTGTACATTCCATTTTTGAGAGTCTTCAATAAGTTTTTTTTTATGTTCATTTGGTTTCTCAATCCAACTAAGTAATGAAAACTATATGTATATCTGCATGTTTGAAAGACCGGTATTATCGTATGATATGACGCCAATAATTTGGAATAAATAATGAAATAAAGAAAAATAATTATTTGTATTTATTTCATCCTGGTACAACCTGGCCATCAATATTCATAATAGGTGGTCTGGCCATTAGTCCTCGATCGTTCTATAATATATTTGCAAGATATACATTGATGTAAGGACATTACATAATTGTATTTTTACCTATAGAATAATACCAGAGCATGCATCGGACATGAGTCATGGATATCATAACGCACGTTCTCCGTCGACGATTAAATTAATGGATTATAATAATAAAATCGATCTTTAGTGAATACAATGATTGAACAACCGTCTATTTATCATTTCCGTGCCTAATTTCACGCTTTTTTGCATTTTTCTTTGGTCGAATGAATCAGCTTCTCATACTTTTATTACGAACGCGATATCGGCGAATTATCCGCGGCTGTCACTTAAACTAACTTTGAGCTTTTTCAACTATCGAAACAGTGGGGTTGTTGTAAGTGCAATTAACGATGTTAAAATAATTTATAAAATTTCAACAATGCTATTAGTATCTTTATGAAGGTTTAATCTCTCGAAAAAGTTTAATTGTGAAACGAAATGTGCAGGAAATTATTGATTTATTGTTAGTAGATTTTTCTACTTTCTCCGGAGTTTGTCGAATTGCGCGTTATGATTGTGCTCGATTTTATCGATTCTGGTCGATTCTGTGATTCACGTTATGATTACGAGAGTTAAAAATCGCGAATGGGCCCAATAATATATTTTTTTTTTCGATAAAGAAATATCTAAGGAAGAAATAACAGTCAACTTTAAGGTTTCCATGCACGATTGGCAAAATTATACTAATTATATTGTTGGATATGATTTTTCCATGTTATTTTCCGATGTTGCAAAAGTATCGTAAACAGTGGAGTTGTTTGAAGCATAGTTAAAAATGTTTAACGAATTTGTAAGCTTCCCAAAATGCTTCCAGTATCTTTATGAGAATTTAATCTCTCTAAAAATGTTCAGTTTATATCGAAATGTGCTCGAAATTATTGATTTATTGTCAGTTGAAAAGCGCTGTGTTATCACGAATTGCGCCGTCGTGATTTTGTTCGATTTACCCACTTCTTCTCGATTCACTTTATGATTACGAGAGTTAAAAATCGCAAATGGACCCAAAAATATTTTTTCCCGATGAAGAAATATCTAAGGAAGAGATAACAGTCGGCTTTAAGGGTTTTCGTGCACGATTGGCGAAGTTATACTGAATTTACTGCGGTTGGGTATGATTTTTCCATGTTAAAAGATAGCGGAGGCTCCGTTTCTAAGAAACAAAATGACGCCCATGTTCTAAATTTCCAGGAACCCGGTTTGCGCTACTCTCTTTAGCATATAGAATACTAGAGCCATCAAACTCAATGCTATCCATACCGTAATGTCTTGGTTATACGCACAGTGCGCTAAGGCAGAGGCTGAGAGCATGTCAGTTTCACTGTATGTAGACGCGCATTCCACATAAATCTCTTGTAAACCTTCAGGAAGCACATCGATGTGTGGCCCACATTTATGTTATGCTTAAAACAACAGGTTGTGTAGCCAGAAGACCCTGCATGGCGTTAGTTCAATTAAAGATTATTTAAGATAGGCCTACTCTATGCTTGGTACATTTATTCTGTTCAAAGCATTTGAGATTGAGTGGCATCAGCCATTAATACCATAACTCATAAGAAGGAACCTGCATAATATGGCTGTGCGTGGCTGTGCGTGGCTTGTGCGTGGCTGTGCGTGGCTGTGCATGCTCTGATTGAAGGCTGCGCATGGATTACGTTCTCTTACACGGCTGCTCATTGATTTAATGTTCTTCTGCAGACATCGTTTGGAGCAGCCTCATAAAGTCTTAGTTTGTACATTTCCAAAGCATGGTTGCTGATAGTATACAATGTAGTGCATTGTGTCTTCTAGTAATCTTCACGCATGCAGTTGGGGACAAACAATTCTTGCGCTGATAAGGAGTTGTGAAATCGACAAACAACGAGCTGTCTGTGTATAACATGCCTTTTATAATTTTTCCCTGAATAGAGTCAAAACAACTTGTTCAAAACTGAGATTGCTGACACTATAATAATTGAAAAAAATAAAAAAATAAAATAAAATTATCTGGAACTGTGCTTAACACTATAATACATTCCTTTGTAACCTGTTCTATGTACGTGATGAAAACATTTGCATTCCACTTAATTATAATTAATAATAATTAATAGTAATTAATAATTAGCCCATTCGAAGTGGAAAAAAATCATCACTAGCCTCAATACAAAACACTCCACGGGACACGACGACATCAGCACAGTTCTAATCAAATAATTAAAAACATCAATCGTACAACCATTAACACTCATCGCAAACCAAATGATTAAAACATCTACCTTCCCAGACAGACTGAAAATTGCAAAAATCAAACCAATCCACAAAAAAAGCGACACGCATCTCCCAGGCAACTACAGACCAATCTCCCTGCTCCCTTCTATATCCAAGATACTCGAAAAAATAATCCTACAACAACTTGATCAACACTTTCAAAAAAACAACCTCTACTTCAATCACCAATACGGTTTCAGGAAAAAAACGCTCAACTGAACATGCAATCTTAGAACTGTCGGACAGAATACTTCAATCAATAGACAGCGGTACTACACCAACCACCATCTTTCCCGACCTAACAAAAGCCTTTGACTGCCTTGACCACAATATCCTACTTCTTAAACTGAACACTACAATCTCAATGACCATGCGCTCCAACTATGTAATAATTACCTGAAAAACAGAAAACAATACGTCATGCTTGATCAAAACACACAATAAGACACATTACCAATAAATATAGGCGTCCCCCAAGGTTCCATACTTGGTCCATTCTTCTTCCTAATATATGTAAACGACCTACACCATTGCTCAATGAGACTGAAATGCATTACTTATGCTGATGATACAACATTATTCAACACTTTAAACCCCAGCGACGAAAACACGGAAATCATAAATAATGAACTCTGCGAAGTATACCAATGGCTATGTACAAATAAACTCTCATTAAATATCACAAAAACTAAATATATGACATTTCACACCCCACACCGCACCCTAGTCCCACCAGCTCTCAAACTCAACAATATTCCCCTAGTTCACACCGATCAGTTTAACTTCCTCGGCATTACTCTCGATAAACACATGAGCTGGAAACCACACACAAATAAAATCGCAACAAAAATTGCTCAAACCTGCGGGATTCTTAACAAACTAAAAAACACAGTTCCTGAACACACACTCATCACCCTCTATCAATCTCTAATAAATCCCCATATAAACTATGGCATACTCGCATGGGGGAAAAGTACAAATTCATCCACCTTAACCAAATTACAAAAACGCCCATTACGCACAATCACAACCAGCAAAGACAACACGCACACAGACCCAATCCACAAAAGATTTAACATACTTAAAATTACCGACCAATACTCACTCAACGCTCTAAAGTTTTACTACAAATACATTCACAAAGAAATCCCTGAATACTTCACAAATTTCACCCTAACAAATCAACAAAACTCATCCCATATGCACACCCGAAACTCATCACAGCTTGCAATCCCCACACACAACTCACAGCTTTTCAAAACTAGTCTACGCTACTCTCTGATTCACATTATAAACAACACACCCACAATATACCTCAATCGCATCAATACCCATTCCATTCAAGCCTTTGCTCACCACATTAAAAAACCACATAATTTCCAACTATCAAGATGCATGCCTAATAGAAAACTGTTATGTATGTGGATATGGCCCATAATCACGCCTCATCGCATGACATCTCACCTCATCTCATCTATGCATCCTCATCCCTTATTTCTCTACGCTTGATAAATGATAAACCATCAATTGTATAGTAATCGACAGGTGGCCAGTACGACAGCAGCTATAAGCCTTAGACTGGTCACCTAGCTGCACAAATTGTGTTGCACATGTATATACGTTTGAACTTTCTGTAGCAGCAAATAAACTTATTTCTCTCTCTCTCTCTCTATACATATATGGAATTCTGGTAAGTGGGTAGGTACATTTATAATATGCTAGCGCGTTTTGAGAATTCGATCAGAAAGCCATTTAAAATAATTATTTCGTAACATTTGATAGAAAAACTTGCCACATACATGTAAATGCAATTTAGGGCCGCGAAATTTTGCTATTTTACCATATTTCATGTCTCGGTCAAATACAAATCACCAAATGTACTGCGTTTTTGATGACGTTAAGCAGAGAAGTTTTCAATCAGACCACAAGAATATTATGGACATATTATTCAAAGCAAGAAGGGAGAAAGCTAGCTTGGGCGAGTGGGATTATGTAATCATAAATCATATTTAACACTAATCAAAACATGGAAATATTTACTTGTGCAATACCGTAATTCAATGTACACAGCTAGAAGAGAAAATCTTCAACCTTCAAGTGAAAAATGCAAAGCAATCCTCCTATTTCAACATCAATTAAAAGTCAGAACACATCAATAAATGGAAGTCAGAAAAAAAAATAATAATAATAACAAAGAAACATCAACAATTTTTATTATTTTATTACAAAATACATTTTATTTTCTCATTTAAACTCACAATTAGTCAAAAAGAGAAATAATAATAATTATTAAAACCACGTACGCATACCCCACATATATGGCAGGGAAAAAAAAAATCAACAGATCTTTGGCGGGAAGGGGAATAAATGAAGGAGGGGAGATTCACGGGAACCAGCATATCACAGACGAAAACAGAGAAAAAATTAAAAATTAAAATAAAATATCAGTAACACTTCTAACACACACGGAGTGATCGTAACTGTGATTCATGTCACAACGAAGCAACTCTGCTTGGTAATAGACATAAAATTATGCTGATCGTAAAAATAAATGGATTTTCCATTCAAACAGATGCAACAGCCTGAACGCTGTTGAAATTGAGCCTGATTAGAATGAACTTGCTTTCAATATCAATGGAAGGAAATTATCAGCTGTGTTTGACGAAAAACTGTTACATTCAGAGGTAAAATGCAAATGGGGAAGATCTTTAGCAGATGGAAACCCAAGGAAATTGATCGCATTTGAAATTGGAAGACCTTTACGCATTTGAATATTATGCATACATTTTCCCACATTCAAATCACACGTAAAATCATCGCATACATTAAAATATTTAAACACAGTTTGCAATACGCTATCTTGTATTTCCTAACAAGTGATTACAACTCAACTCAAGTGCCAATATTTTAATCATCAATCAGCTTTAAAAGTACGAATACCCCAACATAATTCAACCTGATCAAGAAATGAATATAGATACCCGATTAGTAATAACTTCGACACCTCGGAAAAACCACCCGGCATTTACGGTAAACGAGGCCGTTCAACTTGATCAAGAAGCCAACAGTTGAGATTATGCGAAGTTCTCCTTTGATTTCAATATTATCTACATAGTAAAACGGAAGACAGTACACTCTGATTGGTGGATTAGCAAATCGATAAAAAAAAATCACAATAAAAAGTATGAACTGAATACACAGAACAAATATATCAAGTACAGAACCCAGAATGAACAATGATCCTACATGTATTCGGAAAAAAAAAAGAGAAAAAAAAAAAAAAAAAATCAAGAGAAAATGAAATTGGAAGATGCATAATGAAATGGCACTTCTAAGAGAGTTATGATAAATTAAATTAAATTGCACAACCCATAAAGAGCAGAAAGTATATCAAAGCGATGAGGATGACACGATCGTTCGCAACTGTTGACGACTAAAGATGATTTGCATAACGCACGTGCAAGCCACGGCCCCAGCCGCTGCTGCACACACAATGTAAGCGAGTACTGTTCCAGTATAGTGCACAATGTAACCCATGAACGCGGTCAAGATGACCTGTGAAAGAAAGTACGCTGAATCGAGCGTGGCCATGTCAGAGCCTGTTCCTCTGTTCGGGAGAAATCCCTCAGCGCCACGCGTATCAAAGAAGTAAAGCTGAAACAGAAACAGGTTTGATTACGCAAGACATTGATTGAACTCTGACCTCTTTGTCGGCGTGATATTGCGTGACGAGGACGAAGGGTATGGTGGTGACGGTGGCGTATGCAAAACCAGTGCAGGCGGCCATCAGGTTGATGAGAACGATGCTGCGACTGAACACCATCACAGTCATCGCGACCGTGAAGGACACCATGCCAAAGAAGTACGTATTCCGTGTGCCGAAACGTTTTACCAAACGCTCAACGAAGAAAGCGTACACAGCAGACGTGATGCAGTGGAACAGCAGTCCCCAGGACCCCATGCGCACGCCCTCATCGTATCTCTCCTGCAGACGCGAGTTCTCCGGGGCGTTTGGGTCGCCTCCGTAGACAGCCTGGCCGACGAAATCCGTGAAGAAGAGATTGAAGCACATGACGGCCGTCCAGCTGCAGAAGTTGGCCAGCGCAAGACGCTTGAGCACAAAAGGGATGCAGAGCAGCGCTTGGATGGTCTCAGGGAGCAGGGCGTACACCCGCAACCGCAGTAGAAGGAAGAAATCCTGAAGTCTATTTGTCATAAAACAGGCGGGAGTCCTCAGGGGAATTGTGGGGGGAGCCCTACCAATCGAATCCACATCAAGCGTCGCACTGCCGTTCATGTACTCATCCGTTAGGGACTGGTTGCTGCCGGTCTCATATCCCGGATCTGCAACATTTGTAGCGTTCTTCTGTAGCACGATGGCCTGGTGCACTTGGTCCAAGTTCTTCTGCAGGTGCAGGTCGATCAAATCCTGAGCGGAGGGCGTGTCTTTCAGCACTGGGTGCTCCTGGGCGATGCCAAGCGTAGCCACCATGCTAAACACAAAGAGCACTATGAGCATTGAGAAGGCACTTTTCTCCTGGTTGCCAAAGTAGACTCCCACTGAACTGGCGCTCCAGTCTAACGCTGTGACCAGATAGCCGATGCATCCGCCCAAACTGACCATGAAAGAGTACACGACGAAGCACCGGTCTTGCTGGTTGGTGCTTTTGCACGCGTCAGACAGCAGAGCCTCACAGGGCGTAAGGCAGGCCTGCGAGGAAAAGTCCAGCATGACCGCCCCGAGCACCAACAAAGCCACGCCGACATCTTTACTAAGAGCGCCCTTGCCAAAGAACCAAACACCGAAGACCTCGCCATAAGGAATGATTACAAGCGACACAATCAGTAGAAGACTCAGCACAAAGATGAACGGCCGGCGGCGTCCGAACGGCGAGCGACAGCGGTCACTTGCGCGTCCAATCACGGGCACGATGAAAAAGCCGAGCAGAGGCCCCACGCCGATGATCATGCTCATGTTCTCCTCGCTGATGCCGGCTTTGAGCAGCATCGGTGGAATGTAGCAGAAAGCCGCACTGGCGCAGAACTCCAGTCCGCATACGATGGCGTTCAGCATGAGCAGTTGGCTGAGCGACAGGAGGCGCTGGGTAGGTGGCGCTGCTGCCGTGTTGGCTGCCGACGCTGGCATCAGGAGCACATTGGCTCCGTCCGAAGTCCGCGCTTCCATTGCGAGCAATCAGCGCTGAGCTTCAGCCGTTGCTGCACAACAGGGCGGAGGTGGGCGCCATGTGGGATGCCTGGAAATAGAACGACAGTTTGGAGGCTGACCAGCGGTCATATAAGGGCAGATCGAGGGCTCCGTTGAATAAATCACAAGGGTGATTAATTACAATTCGCATGAATGATTCGCAGATTGATATATCCGCCAATATGAAAAATCGAATTGCTTTTCAGCCTCGGGCAGGTTTATCGTTACAAGAGTAAAGTGACGAAAAATATGGGAAATCTACAACAATTAAACCTGCGGCCACAACACGTGGCAGTGATGCATCCATAGCCTTTAAAAAATATATAACAACCAACCAAGTGGGAATGTATTTTGGCCTAATAATGACCGGAATCGGCAGAAATTGTACAGGGAGAGGTAATAATCAGTGGCTTTGGTTTTGAGTCAATTATAGGCCTACATATGCATGCGGCACATTGAGGCACAAATACGAAACAGCTGCGCAAATGCTGGCACCAATCTATGAGTGGCAACACAGGGATCTCTGTGCACACAAAAAGCGGGCACGGGCAGAGAAGTCATAAGGACTGCAACATCAAGGGCCAAGTACGTCATTGAACAAATTGAAGAGGGCTTTGAATTTAGGCAAATAAATGCCATTCTGCTTGGATTACCACTTCAAATACGCTAAATGTAGAAAGTGGAGAAAGACGGAATGAAATGTCGAAAATATTAATAGGTGAACCCACGACGCTCCCAGAATTAGGTGATTAATCACCGCCCGTGATAGCTGAGTGCGTGGTGATGATGACCTTTCCACTCGGCACATTGTGCAATTATGTCCGGCAATTAAAGCAAGACAATTTTGTCGATGAACAGAAATATTTGAATGCATTTTAATGACTCCTCGTTGCGTGTTCATCGCGAAACATGAGGCAATCATATTTTATGCGGTTGATAAAGATTCCTGCAATTCATAGTTCGTAATTATAAAAATCAAAATTCAAATTCAGAACTCACACAGAACCGAACGTTGGGTTTCAAAGGCGCCTGATTGATTAATCAGAATCGCATTATTATGCAATCCAAATAAGAATCACAATGATCAATATACGTACAGCATGGCGCTTTGGTCTGCGAATTCAAGCGATCCCAGTTGTGTTATGAGCTACCTCTGAATTAATCTCTCGGTTAATCCGTCTCGAAATGCACTTCAAGGGGTCTGAACCTCCGACATAACATGATTGCGTGGGATAATTATACATGTAGGATAATAGGCTAATAGGCTCTCGTAGGCCGATCCCTAAAAGTCGTCTGACTATACGGACGGCGACCTCATGCGCCAAAAATAATTTCTTATCGGGTTTTTAATCAGCTAGATTACGTGCCAGGTACCCCTGATAAAAGATATGGAAACCTGCACACTGTTCATATACTTCGATGGAAAACACTGGTCTATATATAAATCATTAAATTGCTTCATAATTAAATAAACTTACGCCGTAAACACGTACCGAGGCGGGCGATCATTAAATCAACCGACGGGTGCATGTTACAGTAATGTGTCGGTGCAGAGTGTGCATTAACTTTTAAGGGCATTCAAGCGCGAAATGATGCAATTGTTGAAACACCAACCGAACGTGAACAGCTGTTTTCGTTGTTTCTGAAAGCGTTCTTCTTACGAATCCAGCGGCAGTCTGCGCCTGCGCACCAGAGGCACGACTTTATAGCGTGCAATGACGCCGAGCGTATTTGCACACCGTGCAAACCCGAGACGCGAGAGACCGTCAGACATTTCTTCAACGTGGCGGACACACGTGGCGGACCTGTTCATGCGTCAACACGAGAACTGGTGAATTGAGAATTTCATCCAAATTATTCAAGAGAGAATTCGGATGAGAAAATAACTCCGATCTCCTGACAAGACAACACGGAACGTAGTTGAGATAACACTCAACGGCATATTTATTATTTAATGCCAGTTAATGTAACTTCTTTTTGTAGATTTATTAGCAATGATTGAAGGCGGAAATTAAGCGACCTAGCGATCAGGAACAATCTCTTACATGTCCCCTTTGTGATATTTACTTCACCTTCAGCAAGTTGCATGTACATCCTATATATTGTGTCAGATAAATCGATTGATCTATAAATCTATCAACATGTTTAATTGAAGATGCAAATCATCCACTGTGTCACTCAGCTGCCTCATCGTCGTGAGCTGTGCGGATTTTGTGCGATGGCAGGTTTCAGAACAATAATCCATGTTTAGAACAGACGAAAAAAAAATATTAAAAAGCGCAGTGAATGATTACAGGTCAAGAGTTCAGGCGAGGTCATACAAGCAGCAACCTACTTCCGTAGGTGGAACAATCAAATGTGATTTTTAATCAACTAATAAAAAACAATGATCGATAATGATTGAAGCGGAGACATACGTTGAACACAAAATATCATTTCCTGCAATTTAGATTCACATCCGGGCAATTACACTCGATATTACGTGTAATCTGATTGGACAAGAAGATTACGATTTCTTTCGATTTGCGATATGATCACGACATTTGGAAAAGCGGCATCTTTTCTTTCTTTCTTTCTTTCTTTCTTTCTTTTTTTTTTTTTTTTTTTTTTTTTTTTTTTTTCCCCCCCCTTGCACGACACATGCAGGTCCTACATTGTGTTTTGATAAGTATCTCGCTTACATGTATCAACTTGCTATCATTTTTTTTTTTTTTTTTTTTTTTTTTTTTTTTTTTTTCGTTTCTAATTAGATTAGCCGTATGCCGCCATCGCGACCGGACGTTAGAACTCGTAGAACATAGAAAAGGGAAACATTGAACATGATTCAAAAGCCGTTGACTGGATTTCGCAGTTGCGCAAATCGGCGCAAGGGTTTCGTATCAACGAAGAAGTGAGCAAGATTAACACTGAGTATTGTGGTTCGAGTTTCGATCTATTTGCGACCCATGTTAAATGCACCGTTGTATCAACTGGGATACAACTTTAATAACAGGCCATCTGTTCTTTTGCTAATCGAGGCATTTCCAATGACGCGTTTTGAGGCACTTTTTGTTTGGTCAATGGAGTGAATAATTCGTTATGCAACTAAACAGTAATTCAATAACCGAGGATCATCCTCGGTTACATCGTGTCGAAGGAGGTTAATGACGTCATGAAGGTGTTTAAAGGTCTGCAAATCGTAACTCTAGGGTTCTTGGTCTGAATGTGTCTCAATAAAATATCATTCAAAGGTAATTTCAATCGTTACTGCGACCATGAGTTATAATTATATCGAGGTATATAGCGCAGTATCGAAGAAGGAAAAAGCAATTTTGTAACATCACGGGAAATTAAAAAAAAAACAAAAAAAAAAACAGAAAAAACAATTCCCTCTTTAAACGCTACGTTAATGAAATTGGTTACAGAGATTTCATTCAAATACCTAGTATTGATAGCAAAACATTGAATTAGCGGGAAATCATAGCTTGAATGTTAAATCCATATGGCAGGTCATAAGAGTAGCAATAAAATTGGTTTGTAGCAAAGAAGAGCGTCTTAAATTTCATTGTTCTCGACACAAGCCCCGTTAAATCACTGATCGTGATGTGTTCGCCTCCTTTCTAGGCGGCATACTTAAGTACTTTAATCAATAATATTTCAATAATAATTAACCAATATTTCAATGGTGTGATCATTATTATTCATACGCACTAACTCGATCGTTCAATAATACGTCCGTTCATCTCGATCGATTCTAATCCTAAATTTCACAGCATAAAAAGTGCACGTGAAAGTCATCCATATATGATTATACGATTAGTTTACTAGTAGATAACTAAACATCAAAGCACCTGTGAATGACTTAGAGCTCAATATAAATGCTACACACGCGCGCACAATTGTGTAAAATGTTGTACCAAGCACAAGGCCAAGAGAGGGAGACATTCCGTGCACGCAGATTTTTCACTCAGATATACAGCGAACGTAAAAGTAAATTGAGGAAACGTTGACTTACGTCAATTATTCTGCAATAGAGACAAAGGCGTTCAGAGACCTTAATCCGAGCTACTTAACGCAAATATTTCGATTCGCGTAATATATGGAGATCCGTGTCAACAGAAGAATTGAGTGGCCCGTCTTGATAAGAAACAGTATTGCGCATTCAAGTCCTTTAGATCTAAATGATTGTAATGCTGAAGTGCACTGAAGTGACGGAACGCTTTTGGGTAAATGTGATGTTTACCAGGTGTTCAACACGTAGGAAAACTGAGCCCAAACAAGGACCATGAAAATACGTATGTGAGCGGAGTGGTTGTACACGTGACGGATACAAGTCACCCCCGGCGAATGCATGAACTTCGATCGTAATTGAAAATGCCCGATCGCATCATTTCGTTCGGGATCGCGTTTTTACAGATAATAAGGTTTGCGTGTAATTGTGCACGCGGTTTAGCGCGCGATGTTTGGTGTTCATCATCGAAAAGAAGTTAGGATGAACTCTCAAGTTGGTTAAAAAAAAAAAAAAAAAAAAAAAAAAAAATTGCGAAAGACAATTTTTCCCCCCTTTCCATTCACTATTGATACAAAAACGGGAGATATTTAAGTAAACAAATTCTACATAAGAAATTTCGAATGCTGAGCCTTAATTGAGGGCGTTCAATTTAAACCTTTGGCTTTATTTTGAGTAAAATCAGTGCGTCAACTAATGAATAGAACCAAGAATTCCGTATTCAGCAAATACTAGCAGTATGCAAAGATATCAATTATAATTAGGATGAATTTGTGATACGTCTTCGAGAGGCATTTATTCCGTTACACTCGAGGGTTAAATCAACATTACCAACGACCTTGACCTTCGGGTATGGTGCTCTGTATGAATACATATGGCCCAAGTTAATATCGTCAGCGCAGAGAACAAGTTAAGTCATCATCAGAGAATAGTCGGACATGCTTAAAGGGAGGGAGAACTGGTTAAAAATGGACTTTGAGTCGTTATTTGATGCACCAAAAATGATTCCTATGCCTGGCCCACACAAGAAATATCATCGCTAACGATTTCGCGGGAGATATATTGCTAACTGGGCGTGACGTCAGTCGCTGTGATGAAACACCGAGTTCCCCATCTTTTACAATGGGCCTCGTCATATCAGCGTGTCCTGCGACTAAACCCCTGGATATTTTTTTATTTCCTTTTCGGAAATAGATAGAATAATCATTTTGCCACCAGTCAGGCGCGAAAAAAAAATATTTTTCGCTATTTTTCTTATTTTAACAAGCGATTTTCTAGGACACCCACCACGTTTCTCATCCTGAAACAGTAAAAAGGTCAGCCAGAGTGCACCACGCATGCGCTTTCGTTTCGTAAACAACAGAGATGTCCTTTTATGGAGAAGATGATCTGCTCTGATTGGCTGAAATCGATAGCTTCACGAGGGGAACGGGACCAATCAGCCATCAGCCAAACCAAGCCATCAGCTGACGTTTGCCTCCTATACTTCGTAATGGAAGCCATTCTCCCATAGGCGCAATGCTAACCCCGATATTCGGAATGCATTATTTCCTTACGCTTGCATCCAGGCAGGGTGTTTTTGGCACGGAATGCTATCAATTGGTGCTATGAGTCAATAGAACATCACTTAAAATTTAGTTCCCCATCCCTTTAACGACGACCACAGCGATTAAGCGTTGTTGAAGCACGTTTTATGCTTAAACATGACTTAGAACGCGTGCATTACGTAATTACAAGTAGGGAAATCCGCGAAGATTTGATCCAAATTTACAACGAATTTGCAAGAAAAAGCCCCCGTTTGCAGTCAGAGCTAGAACGGTGCACATGCTAAGAGCAACAAGGGTTGAATGATCAAATTTAGGTTCTTCGTTTATTAGGATATAATATCTCGGGTCAACTCTACGGGACAGGGGTTGAGCAGCCAATTGAAACTCGTACAAATAGCCCGAGGAGAGAATAGGAGCAGAATTAATATTAATTATTCGATGCAATTCCACGTCTGAGATAACGAATATCTGTATTCCTCATAAGAACCTAAAAAACTTCACTTGTTTATTTCTGGATGATTTCATTCACCACAAAATGAGCATTGATAGGAAGAATGTTTTTCTTTGAAACCAAATTGAGTGTTACAAGTTGAAAATACAGAAGAACATTTCTTTGCTACAATTTTATCAAAAACTTTGTTGATAATACTAATGAGAGCAATTGCTCTATAATTATTGGAATCATTCAATGATTTTCTATTATTTTTCGGTGTCGGCAGGAGGACAACAATGACCGTGATAATGTAATGTTGAACAATCTCTTGATTTTCCCTAAAGGCATTATCATCATGTGCTACACTTGAGCTGTATTCAGTGGCATCAAATAAGCTGAATACTTGTTGAGTATCTCATTTCTTTGGTAGTGCGTATACTGAGTGCTCATAAAAGGCATCTGAAATTCAGAACCCCGCCTATCTCAAGTACGAGGAAGTTAAAATAACACAACGTTAAAGCGCCATTCAGCCAAGCAGAGCACTGACACACCCACGCCCCCTTGTGTTTGGTATGGTACACTAATGTACTGCGTGCACTTGGCAAATTGCAAACAATATATGAATCAGAGACCTTGGCGCTGGCCATTGGCGCTGGGAAGCCTCGTGACCTTAAATGTAATTATTATACAGGTGAGGCATCGAACTTACCTCCCCAGGCCGCAAAAGAAATCGATTCCGAAGTTAAAATGAGCAGAGATCCGAGTTCAAATATCTCGCACAAAAGTCAGAATATCAGCAAATGAAGAGATACATCATGAAAAAATCAATAATCTTCAGGGTTTATTGACAGCTGAGGATTGCGAAGAATGCAGGAGTTCGATTTAGGGCACGATCTTCATTAAAGCTGTGAGCCTGTCTCTATAATATTGCATATCGCGTCGTTCGTATCTCAGTGACTCAGATTTTTATATTCAATTTTATGTTATTCATTTCTCTGACGCGTTTAAACGTGTTCTCTTTTTAAAATGATAGCAGATCTTAATGTGAAGCTAGAATTCACAATCTTTGAACATATACAGTACAACCTCTGAAGAACAATTTAGTTAATAAATCGATTGTAACACGGTAAACACAAGTTCAATCAAGTGTAGATTAAGATTCTTAGAAGTGAAATTGTTTTAACGAAATTAATGTAAAGTTAAATAAATGTTCGCGATTCCTGCCTTTTCATAAAAAGTTGATAACCAGTTGTGTAATGAAATAACAATGTGTAACAATTGTCTCAGACAAAACAAATTTATGCTGATCTTTTTAGGCACTGTGTTCTTGGCATGCTATCAATTGGTGCTATGAGTCAATAGAACATCAATTAAAAGTTCCCCATCCCTTCTGAGACATCATATTCAGCGTTGTTAATTGTCTATATCACGAATCGCCCAATTAAAAAAAAGAAAAACACAAATTCAGATTCAGTTGGAGATGTGAACATGAGCTGGTTTCAATGTTCCACTGAGCACATCCGGTTGATGCAGACGCCAGGACAGAACCACGCGTCTTTGAATTGTAACATGTACAGCAAAGGATTTTCATTAATTATTGATTTCATTAATTAATTATTATAATTAATGAGGCAAAAGTTAAATGTTGGTTTTAAAAGCAATTAAGCACCTCAGTACTGAGGCCTGGGGGGCCTCGCAAGTGGCCTCGTTCTGGCTGACACCAGGGAATTGTTTATGACGCTGTGCACTTTGTTCCACAAGTCCACAGGTCACAAATTATGTTTTTAATATGGAATATTCCCAAAATAATAAGACACAATATCTAACAGTGTTAATTGGCATTAGGAAGACATACCAGGCTAGCAGTAATTAATGCTCTGTTTAACAGGAATTCCATTGCTGTTAATTGTCATTCTGGAATCTGTATGAGCAAGTATTTATGAGGAAACAGCAAATTTTGCCTGCAATTAAACGTTGGATATGTTTGCGATATACCATCATAGTCTATTTTGAGCATCATGTTGCGACATTTTACATTTTATACGACTGAAATACATATTAAACGTATTAGCATAAGAACCAAACTTAATGAAAAAAACAATATGAGATGGAAGGTTAACTGAAATTATTTCAGACCTTGTTTCAGGGACACATATATAATTTATATCATTTATATCTTTTTTTTTAGCCATCTGCAGCTTCAAAAAGCCTATTATTCTAATGAGATAAAAAATATATATACCGGTATATAGGTTGTCAGACTCTCCTAGTCAGCACTCCATAGTCTCCTTTGGGGTTCTATGACGTCATAACCCCACCCTAAGCTCCAGGGTACAAATAAAATACATCAATGTACTAAAAATTCCATTACATGTTGAAGAAATCAATGAAATTGATCAATTAAAAATGTAATACTTGTAACAGACATTTGATAGAACTGAAATAATAACGCATATACATAATAATTATAACGTCATTCAAGTAGACTTTGGAGCAAGGTCACCTGCCTCCGAACAATCGTCAATGGCAGTCATATTCTGGCGACCATATAAATTGGCAAAAATACTCAGGTATTTTGATTGTAACTGTTTTTAGGAATCAGTCAAATCAATCATATTGTGATAGCACGGGTCGTGCCTCTTTTATACAATGAAAATAAAGTAAGGGAATTAGTAATTTGGGTTGCAATTATCAATTAGGGTAAATATTGCGCGTACCGGTATTTGGTGCTTGGACACTCGATCTCCAGGAGTCAGGAGGACTAGTACGAGTAGCTATTCACTCGCCCCAATCCAAAGTGATTTGCCGAGAAATTTTATTTACTTTGCAAGGACAATGATGGAGTGGTCTAAAGTAATGTATTATTCATGTTATACAAGGCTTAAATATGTTAAACAAGAATTTTGGTTAATTTTTTTTTTTTAATAAATGGGATCGTCTACCCACAACGTCAGAGTGAAGGGTTATTTTGCACCATGCAGGACTCGAAATAAGACTCAACTTATGGCGAGTAGAGATATCAAGAATAATCGCCAAATGGCGTGTACAAAATTAACTCTCCAAATAGAATGTAAAAGGTTAATTCTTTTAGTACCCCCCAAGTTATAGATTTGGGATCAATCCCCAGTTAAAACCCATGCTGGCGTTTTATGCCATGTCGGAAAGTTTGAAGAAGCTGATGCTAGATTGACGCCAGATCAGAAGAGTTACCGGTAGTTATGCCGCCCTTGTTTGCATTCACATTTCTCCAAAGTGGCGTCTGACCTCTGGTATGTTATACTAGTATAGTTAGTCTGAATACTAGTACGATGACTTCATGAATCATCACTTTTGTCGTTCACTCCCTGACACCCCGCATTTGGAGTCGGAGCTTGATTCAAGGTGAAAGTTGACGTAGTTTAGTTAAAGCTGCACGAAGGTTGATCAAAGGATTGTCCGCGTCAATAAGTCTAAATGTGTTTTCCTTTGTAATTATCTTGAGTTGTTTTGGCTGCCTTGGCTCTCCTATTTCGCAGTGAACACAATGGCCATACCAACCACAAACCCACTTTTCTAATGGTAAAGTGAGAGTATGCTTTCCACAGATTGCATAATTGTGCACTATGGCAGAGTATTGTCACAAACAATCAATTCAAATCATGATTAGTTGAGAAAGGGACAAATCATGTATCAAGTATAAAATATTTGTCTTTCATGTCAAAATTTCTAGTGAGTAAAAATTTCCTGTTCACTCGCTATGTGGCGAGTAAACTTTTTCGATTATTTCAAGCCCTGGCTTCATATATTCTTCCTTGAGCATATACTATTGCATTTTTTTATGTACATGTATATTTTTTAATTGTCAAATATCTTCCAATTTGACTCGACTTGAAACTTAAATGACAGACTTGTCAGCTGAATTGGCTTGACTCCTGGGTCTAATCGCTACAAGTACAAATTGTAGTACAAATTCTAACACCCGTAAACGGGTAGCAGTCCGTTGTGTGCACACTATAGTATAGTATACTGTCTATATAGGCCTATAGTCTATACGCTGCTATACTTGAAGTTGTGTAATTTCTTTCCAAGACGTACTCCATCCTCCCAAATGTGTACATCAATGGTCATGGATGAGGAACCAACTACCACTAACTACTAAATTAGTAAGAAGACTACGTTAGTAGTAAAGTACAGTTTCGAGCAGTCACAGTCATTGCATGGACGATCATGCATACCGGGAATCAACTATAATCAAAGTGTCCATGAACATGTACAAGTATAATCTCGTTCCAAGCCTCTATATTGATAATTAGATCCTCACAGATTATGGCTACGTAAGTACATGGACAGATCATCTCGAAACGGATGGAGTACAAGCTATTGAAGTACAACTACAAGTACAACTCAGTGAGTCAGTACAACTGAACTTGAACAACTACTGAACTAATTGAACTACAAGCAGTACAAGGATCGCTACAATTTAATTTAACTGCAGTGCGCAACGCGTTATTTGAGTAACCATAATGCTAATAAGTAACCTATCTTAATGTGTGGCCTACCTTTTCATAGCCTGCCCACGAAGTATGACGCCTGTTTATTCAGTGCAACACACACTTGACAGCTGTCAACGAAAGCAGTCGTCATTCGTCGACATTTTGCATAAAACGTCCGTTTTGTTTCGTAAAATCATAACGCATCACTGATCAGCATGGGTTCGTTATGTCTGGTTAGAATCATATTGCTATCAGAGTACTAGAGTAGATTGTTAATGTTGTACCATGGAGGAAGATTATTCTTCAATATTACTCTTCCTGTATGGTTACAGTATGGTATGGTTACAATATGGTACCGTATTGGAAATCATCGCATCACTCCATTTACTTTGCGATTCACCGTAATTTTGAAATCAAATTTCATTCCACTTCAAAATAAACGATCAGCACTTTAAGTTAATTACTACTTTTAGATACAGCTTTATTGACATTCCAGCCATACGATCAAACATGAAATGAAATTAATTACAATTCTGTGGAAGATGAAAGCAGCCGAATATTCTCCAATCGATCGAAACATGAAAAAAAAAAAAAAAAAAAAAAATGCTGGTAAATACATAAATATACAAAGATGCAAAGATGCAAAGTGTTTTCTTTTACCTTTTACAATTCGTGCATTAGTTCATTTGGTTCCATCTTTTATTTTCTAATTATTATTTATTAAAGGGCTAGCAGAACAATGATACATGCTGAGCATAATGAGGATCTACACAACAATACAAATAAATATTCCGTGTGGAAGAAAAATGTTTTTGCGATGAAAAGTGTGCAAAAGGCGCTCCAAACATTATCGCTGAGGAGTTGCCATTTAGCGAGCACGTCATCAGTGGTACAAAGTGCTTGCAAATCTCTATTTTTTACCCTGCGTGAGGGAGCTAACTTTTGATTACAAATTAACAGGTTTTTTCGGTGAAAGCGCGGGCTAAATTCAGTCAAATTTTCCGGATGTAGTTGGAGAAGCCTTCTATCATGTATCTCAGGCCCTGCTAAGCGCAACCGTCATTATAGCCATTGACGGTATATCGAGGTTCGACTGTACACGTATGCATAGGAGAATCGACTGTACACGTATGCAAAGGAGATACATTCTGCACAAGCCAAAAGATAAAGAAAACAAACTTGAAAAAGAAAGAAATGATCAAGGACCAAAACGTAAATGTAAACTTGTGCGCATGGAGCCATACGAAGAAGTGCGGATTTCGGGCGAAATTGAACTGACAGCATTCCAGAGCATCACTGATTGATGTGTGTTGTTGTTTGCGTGTTCCATGATTTCTTTGTTAGGATCATTGTCTTAGCAAAAACAGAGTTAGTTACTTAGTTTTCAATGCGACGCTCACGAACGCTATTCTTATGTTCACCACAGTTCGGATTCTCTTGTTCCACACATTTCAGAGTGACAAAACCGTTGACATTTCATATTTAGCTGGTTTACGAACATACCATGGCATCGACGGGCTCTATGTGGGTTTTTTTCTCTCCGTTTTTTCATTTAATATTTTTTTTTTTTTTTTTATATCTTCATAGTCGTTCTTGTTATACCTTGGTACATGTGTTACCTAGCCATATGTTCACCACATACATTTATGATCTCACGTAGCCATGATCCATCTGTTTGATAAAACACTTCCTCTACCGCATAAATCACTATTTTCACAATAATTATTATACATCTATGCATATCCATGCAACATTTCTTGGTATTATTCTTGACAGGAACTTGAGATGGGATCGCCACATCTCACACACCAGAAGTAAAATTGCACGTAGTATTGGTTTGTTAACCAAAATATCTAAGATTTTTCCAAAATCTACCATCAGAACATTATATTTTTCCCTTGTATACCCGCACATCATCTACTGTATCGAGGTCTGGGGCGGCGCAGCCCAAACTCACTTAAAACCTTTATTTCTTTTGCAAAAACAATTTCTAAGAATAATGACATTATCAAATTATAGAGAACATACCACTGATATGTATATATATCTTTATTCATTTCTGATACATCAGAAATACATCAAATGGTAGTGGGAAAAGAAAAACAAACAATGGAATTGAAAATCAATTATACAGTACAAAGAGCGCTCGATGCGAAATGGATCTCGTGATCGGAAAGTGCGCTTGGGAAAATGTGCTTTCGTCTGGCATTGAGGAGATCTCTTATGAGTGAGGCAGTAATCGAGTCTTGGTTGTTAGCATCGGGGCTATGGCAGTGGTCTATTAAAGAAGGTTTTTGACAGTTATACATTCGGCTTAGAAGAGTGAGAGTGCGACCAAGGCTGGATGTACTATGCAGAGCCGCCTCGGCACATGAACGTACAATTATGTTAGATGAACTGGTGCAGAAATGGTAGAATTTCGCTACACGCCGATGCAACTGAGTGCAAAAGGGGATATCATCACAGATGAGGGAAAGTAAAACACAATGCGTGGTGGGCGGGAGTTGGAACAAAAATCTGATGGCTTTTCTCCAGGTAACTAATAGCCTGTCAAAATCTCGCGAGGTAAAATCGATCAGTTGACAGCCATACAGAGGGGTACAATACGTGCGAAAAAGTTTATACATTGCGTCAATGGGCAAATGCTTAAAATTGCAGTATAACATGTTAGTTTTAGACATGATTTCCTTGCACAGGTTCTCTATGAGGTGCTTATTGCTACTGGCGCCCAGGGGAAAGCCGAGGTGCTTCTCAGTAGGAACAATGTCGAGGTAGTTATTCATAAAAGGGACGGGTACAGTATCACTAACATTGTACAGTATCAGTTTGCTTTTGCTGGCATTGAAAATAACATTGAAATCAGAGGCAAAGTTGGCACAAGTGCGTAACATGCAGGCCAGAGCCTTTCTGCTGGGCGCCAGAATGATGACGTCATCTGCGTACGCAAAGGACCCGCAGAAGCGCCCAATCATCCAACACCCTGCTCCGCTGGCTACAAGTCGGTCAAGTAAAAAGTCCATATACATCGTGAATAACACTGGCGAAATGACTCCACCTTGTTTAACACCGCTTGTTACAGTGAAAAAAAATCACCAGTGGTGCCTCTCCATTTGACACAAGCACTCTGGTGGGTGTATGCATACAACAAGAAACGAATCACAAATGGACAGACAGATCTCTTAATTAAGACATTGAACAGTTGCACATTCTCTAGTCTGTCAAACGCTTTCCAGCAATCAAGAAGACATGCATATACAGGGCTATTCTTGGAAGCAAAATGATCAATCATTTCATTGACAACGAGGGAACATTGGCTGGTGGAATGGTGCTTTTTAAAACCAAATTGATAACATGAGGTCTGAAACGTAGTCTTGCATTTGGATAACATAATCTTGTCCACCCATATTTTTACTGTCAAACAAACGTATAATTATCATGTTATGTTATTTATGTTTAAGTTTTTTCGAAATATGCTCCTCTCTGTCTTCAATTGTATGTTTTCTTTCACTCAAAATTCCGCCTATAATATTAGAAGACCACCACTCATTGTTTCTTTCTTTAGACTAACTGTATCAAGACGTTCAATTTCATATTTAGGCCCTAAACTCTTCAATCAAAATTACAATCTATTTGATCTAACCACTTCAACCATCATCTTTAAAAATAAATTTAAAAAATTAATCATAACTCACATTCAATAATTTAACATGAATGATAATCGTTGCTTGTATGCTTGAAAAAGGAACTATTCAATTTCTTTTATTTTTTTATTATTTTTGTTTCACATATAATGCTATATAATTAAATATATATATATGTATATATATATATGTATATGTATGTATGTATGTATGTATGTATGTATATATATATATGTATGTGTGTATATATGTGTAAATATATGTATGTGTGTGCTTATATATGTGTATATGTATATATAATCATTATTAGATTTTCTTGCTTTCTTGTTTTTTTTTATTATTTCGTTCTTCGTTTCTTCAATTATTATTTTATTTTTCTTGCCTCACGTTTTTGCACCTGCGTTTAAATCATTTATTTTGTATATAGATCAGGATCAATTGTGCTATTCGTTGCACCAGATCCTGATTGCAATGCACTTTAACAATTTCTTTGTATTTGTTATCTGTTTTTCGATTATTTGAATTGCAATAAATTCTTCTTCTTCTTAAAAATATACATGTATTATTATACATCATACATGTACTACATATCATTAGTACTACAATTGTAATTTTCAACTGAGTGCATGTACATACATTCAGACTGTTTGGAATAAAATGTTTCACTGTGTCCTTCGATCTTATTCATTTATACATGTATTCATAAAATGCTTTCACTAACGCTAACTTTTTAGTTCAAATACAATATACTTGTTTTGATTAGTATACGCGGAGTCTTTTAGAGCGGCCACGGCAATTCTCGATTTCGCCCAGGGAGTCCGTTATGTGCATGCAACCGATGAGGATTCATGGAACTTTTTGTGGAACTATAGCGGGTATTTCGAGTCATGCATCCGTTTCTTTTCTTTGTGAGCTGGTTGGGCAAAGTTCAGCACCACTTTCAGCTTCATGGTTGCTCAGTACATTTCATCCCACGAAATGAAGTGAACACTGTCGTTGGTGGTGAATGCAATTACTCTCGTGTGAACCTTGTGTAGTATTGGACTCATGTGCCGTCGAATTTGTCCTTTATGGGCATTTTCTTTTTGCAATACACGAAAGATGGCGCAACGTGATCCCTGGGAAATCCTGCTTCAAACATCCCAAGGGCACGCCCTCTCTCAGAATATTGGATACAAAGGTGGCAACAGTCAACAGTCAAAAGAATAAATGCCTTTGGTTCCAAACTCACCACTCCTGATTTAATTGTTCGAAATGGGCATGTTTTATGCCAAACTTCAATTCCGATTGAATCAAGCATCTGATGCACTGAATCTGGCCATTGAAACGGAAAATGTATGCTTTCACATGTCCACATTCATGCTGCAAACTCATGCACTTGCATATTTCTGTAATTTATTGAAATGTGAAAATAAGATACCTTTCTTTTTGGATCTTAGTTTACCTCAATGTTAACACCCTGACAAAGACTACAATAACTTCACCAGAAGCAAACCCACAAGCAAACTACGTACTTCAACGGCAACTGATGTGACCACACTTCTGCAAGCATCGTGAATAATTACAGCACAGGTAATAAATGTGCCCAAAGCATCAATGCTAGATACATTGAAGCAGAATATCGCTCGATCATCATCCAAATGAGAATGAGCCAGAACGAGCAACAAAAGATGAGGAGAGAAGAGTTTATTTCCCTTTCATGACGGACGCCACCGAGACCACAGAGAGAGGAGAAGGGGAATGCATCCCATCGACAACCGAGGGGAAACACTAACGGACAAAACGGGTTGAACAAAACAAGCAACACAACAAGCGCACAGTAAATGGAGAGAGAAGGGAAACTATTGTGGAGTGGTTTTCAGTGCACTGACAGCTCGGGGCTTCTTTTCAAAGTGTTGCTGTATGAAATTGCCTTCGCTTTCAGAGTTTATTTCTTTCTTGCTTTTTCTGAATAAATAGAAGCTGCAACTCGTCTAGGCCATGTTGCCCTGTTGCATGGACCGAGCGTAGGACGTTCCTCTGTTGCTTCCTCTCATGCCCCCTCTTCCTGATGACGCACCACGCATCCCAGCTAAGATAAAAAAACACGCAGTGAACACAGAAACAGCAGCGGTGAGGCACATACCTCCTCCTGCGCCGCCTCGGTTGTAGGTGTTGCCGGATGAGCCTCCACGGCCGTTGCTAGAGCCTCCGTAGGAGGAACCTCGTGGCCCTCCTGAGCTGCCTCCGCGCGAGTAGCCATTGTTCATAGAGCCACTGACCTTTGCCCCGCCCCTCCCCCCTGCCCCACGTGGCGCTCCGTTGTTGGAGCGATGTGAGCTGTACGCACCCTGGCGCTGATTGTAGTTGCTGTTATAGCCCCCTGAAGAACAACAAATTGTAACCATGGCAACGCAGCGAGGGTTCACTACCTGACGACGACGAGCCTCCTCCCTGTTGAGGCGGTTCAGTGTACATGGACCTGAAGATGCTCGCATTGGGATTCATGGTGAACGTCTTCTTGTCTGAGCCGTCGTCTGCGTACTGCCCTTCGTACTGCTGCTGAGCGAAGTCGGATGAATTGGTCGCTCCGTAAGCAGCCTCCGAGTACGACACAGGCGCCTCATTACTGAAGGCGGCCGAGTCAGACGCCGCGGGGAAGTTCTGCTCAGAGAGGGACTGCCCGGGAAGGGCTTGGCTGGGCAGGGGAATGGGCTGGGGGCCAATATCGGTTGCCATGGCGGCGGCACTGAGGGGCTGCTCTCCCATGAAGGTGGACTGTTGGGAGGTGGCGCCAAAGGAGATAGATGCATTGTCCATGAGACCCGGAGGACTGAATGTTTGTTCTGTGGAATATGCAGATGAAGAAGAGCTGTTTTGCTGAGCAGCCGACTGCTCAAAAGCTGCTTGCTGGCTGTAGAGTTGTGACTGAGATGCGGAGGAATCGGAGGATGATTTCTGCTCCACGAAGGGACTAGACCGCTGGGCACCATCCCCGCTCAAGAGGTTAGGCTGGAAGGCAGCAGCCGGATGGGATGGTAGATCTGAAAGAAACGTCACAACGATGCTCGATGACAACTCATCCTCAGCAGACCTGTGTTTCCGGAGGGGACCTTGGGATGAACAGCGACCACTGCGGGATCAATAGGATGACCTTCAACCGCTTCTAACTCAGAATCCTGCAGGAAGTCAAAGTTGCCCTGGACTGATGACACGATCTCCTGGAATGGCCGCTGAACTCTGCTCTCATTGGAGGCAACGGCAACTGGAGGTTGGCTGTTGAAGCCAGCCACTGTCGAGAAGAAGGATTCTTCCTGGAAATGAGGCTGAGGAGGAGCAACCGGCCTGGCTGCTGGCACGTGTGAGCCGGTCGGCTGGCTGGCTATTTCTTCTTCTGCTGTTGCTGCTGCTGGAGGGGAGACCTCTGTGAATTCCTCCTGCTCCGGCTTCACTTCCTCCTCAGCTGCGGCAGATTCCTCAGCTGCTGACTCAGCTGCAATCAATGTAAATGTCGTTACTCTTCAAAATAATTTCCAGTTCCAAGTTAATGTCTACGACATATACTAATCCTCATAAGTTTGCTAAAGATAGACTATATCAACAGCAGATGGCTGTTTTTAAATCACATTACTCAAGATTATCGGTCAAATATACCACAAAAATTAAATTACATGAGGAACATAGATATGGACTCTTTGAGATGGTTATTTACAGATCAGGAGGTGAAACACAAGCACCACAAAACCAACAGCCATAACAATAAATAAAGACCAAGAACCACTTGTTTTCAATACTTTTCATTAGATGCATGTTTTATTTTGTGTTCCGATAATCGCGAAATAAGTTGTTTTTTAAAGACGTAGAAAAAAATAAGCAAAATACAAGAGCAACAATTTCGCAGTACGCACGTCACTAAAGCGCACGGCCTACACACCTTCGAGAGGCGCTGTTGTCTCCTCGGCCTTTTCACTGGTTGCCTGATCAAAATACCCCGATTCCTGAATTTGAGAGATCATCTGGTTGAGGGCGCTGTACGTGGTGCCAATGACCGGCTTATCCACGCCATCCAAGATGTTGACGATGTGTTCCGAGGACTGCTTCAGCTTTTCCTGGAAGTCTCCGTCCTCTCGTGATGGACTGATCAGCTTGTAGAGCTCATCCAGTTGCTCAAGCTGCTCCTCCGACAGTTTCTACAAATAACACAGCGCAATGTTGATGAGTGAGAATACGCTTACACTTACGATGGCTCCGTTTGCGCCAGTCTGGAAGTTCTCTCGCACGGTCTCATCGCCCATCGAGTCAAGCAACGACTGCAGTTTCAGGAGCTCCTTTGTTCTCGACACTTCTCTCTGTGTTCGCTCAAACTTCTCTCTTTTCGCCTGCTTCTTGGCCACTTTTTCAATCTGAGAGATTAACGCGGTCACTCTGTTATTACTCCATCAATCAAAATCTCCTTACGTCAGTGCACATGGTCTGGAAAGATTTATGGAGCTCTCTGGCGAGCTCCAGTGACTGAATGACACCATCAAACTTGGCAATGGCTTCCTGCAAATAAACTCGTTTGTTGCAAAGAACTGAGAATGGCGTCTTCGTCTCACGAGCTGATCCTGATTCAACACATCACCAGCGCTCATGCGAGCCTTGTAGCCATCTAGCTTGCCCTAAAGAAAAAAAACAGAACGAAAACAACTCAATGAAACATCAAGGCAAGTAAGTAATAATCAATCCCATCATTCTCATGGACCAGTGTCGCCACATGCATGCGATGGAGCGATCACTCAAGGATAAGCCTTGAGATAGGACTCATTATGATTACTCGTTATAAGAGTATCATGAATATGAGTAATTATAATCTATCCTGCACACTATCACAGCAATGCAGCCATCACAAAGAATGGGACAACCCAACATGAGAAAAAGGCAGTGGCATTCACTTGTGATTCACTTGTGATTCACTTGTGATTGTGTTAAACTGTACGAAAAATACTAGCAACCTTTCGGCGTTCGCTCTTACGGCATTCCGCTTTGTGTTCGTCAAACTGATACTCGTACTGATTAACGGAGACTTTAATCGCCATTGACAACTTCGAATCACTTTCTTAACAAACTTCTCTTTATCCACGGCTCCTTGCCGTGAAGTAATAAACACGGGTTAAGCATTTCCAGTAGTAGGAACGTATATTTTTGGGAGGAGAAATTTGTGCGCATTTGTTCTGGAAAGCGCGAAGGTTCACAATGAGGTCAGACATTCAAACTTTGTCAAGGGACAAGCCGAACATAAAAGAAGTCATTTTCTACTTTATTTCACGAATTACAGTCATGAAATACAAACCTTTCTCTTTTCGAGATTTCTTATCTTCTTTTCCACGATACTAATGCACTGTTTGACAGTTTCCGAAGCCTCCGTAGAGGCTTTCGTCTCCGGCTTCGCGCAAGCGGAAGGCATTTTCAACAGCAACAAATCGAAGTGGATGAGAACTCACGTGGTTTCACTAAATTACCCCAATCTCAGCTGACCCGTTATTGAGTTGTTCTCGATGGAAATTCAGAAGAAAAAAAAGAGCATATGCGAAAATTAAACCAGTAAATCATGTTTTATTGAAATAATGTATATCACGAGGAAGAGCAGTGAATAATCAAGTTGAATTTCATTTTTACAATTTATTGTGCGCGAAACCATGGGGGTAGAAGGTAAACATGTATCGTGCTCGACCAATTTTTGGCATCGAGCTTCGGATTTGGCCCTTCGGAGCAAAAAGGTATGAAGCTAGCACACCATGTATGTACAGGATGCTTCATAGGTCTATTCATAAGTAATAAATTATAATTGTTCAACCCGAGGGAAAAAAGTTATTGTCTCTACGATTGGGACTTTAAAACGATACCATTAAAGCAGAGATTCCTGATAAATTAATTGGGGTGTACTACAAGTTTATAGAGAAACAGTTTAATTATACACATAATTATACATTGCTCTAATTAAAGCAACATAATTATTGATTTAAATTATTTAATTTATATGCAATTGAATTGTGGTGGTTTTGAAGGCTCAGTGCAGTGAAAGAAAGAATTGAAATAATATTTTCAAAAAAAAAACACAGCGAGCTGATATCAGAGGACTTTCATCTGAACATAAAGTCACAAACTAAAAAAAACAAGAAAAAATTATTTGACTATACACAAATAAATAAATAAATAAATAAATAAATAAATAAATAAATAAATAAATAAATAAATAAATAAATAAATAAATAAATAAATAAATAAATAAATAAATAAATAAATAAATAAATAAATAAATAAATAAATAAATAAATAAATAAATAAATCAATCAATCAATCAATCAATCAATCAATCAATCAATCAATCAATCAATCAATCAATCAATCAATCAATCAATAAATCAATAAATCAATAAATCAATAAATCAATAAATAAACAAACAAACAAACAAACAAACAAACAAACAAACAAACAAATAAACAAATAAATAAATAAATAAATAAATAAATAAATAAATAAATAAATAAATAAATAAATAAATAAATAAATAAATAAATAAATAAATAAATAAATAAATAAATAAATAAATAAATAAATAAATAAATAAATAAATAAATAAATAAAAAAGTTGGCTTGTTACTGGAAATTTGGTACACCAATATTCTGTGATCAAGTCATCATCAAGAGAAGGCAACATTGGCTTAAAATTGCAAATTTGTATCTCTTGTCTTATTCTACGCATCCTTATTGCAGATTGACTTTCATTGTAAAACCACAGTTACTTTTAGATTTTCATCAAAAGACAAATTTAAAAAATCTATTCATAGTATTTTAATATCTAAATTCGAATTTTTTTCTTTCTTTCTCCATTGTATATATTTCTTTTCTTTTCTTTTTTCGGCGCTCTCTCTCTGTGTTTTATTCAATATTCTTATTTACTCATTTCTTTGTTATGTTTATTTGGTGTGGTGCAGAAGCGATTTTGCTTTTGTTACTACATAGTTATTGCACTTTTTTGTTTTGAATTTATGTATGTATGGATGGAGTTTTAGGGCACTCTGATACAAAAAGTATTATATTAGTGCCTCCTTTTTGTTTTGATTGAATAAAATTATTGAAATTGTTATAATTCATTTCTAATTGTTTTAATTAATAATAAGTGTGACTAGTGTTCTACGGTCAATGGGGTCACACCCGCAGAATTGATCATCTTTGTGCAATATATCATAACGTTGCATTCCACAGTTCCAAGAGCGATGCTTCTTTTTGGTCGGGAAGTATGCTTATAGTTCTGCTCGCATTCGCTAGGTTTGGTCTGGAGCGCCCCCTGGCGAATGAAAACTTTATATGCTGAGATTCTCTTTGTTCAGCTATTATTTCTCCAAGTTTACAACACTTAGAGTACTAAATGGTCGAAAAAATAAAATAGGTTGGATTTGCCAGCAAATTTATAACAGCGCATGCGACAATTCGCACGCTGAGCAGTAAAATTGTAACTAGGTCACAAGAGACCCGAATTGAGGTCACGGGATTTGCGTTGCATTGTGGGACACATTTTCGCAATCGGTTTCCTTGGTTGGTGAGGGAGTGGAATTTTATGTTGCAAATTTGTACGTCGAGTGATAGGAAATCGGATCGTTGGTAAGTCATTAGTTATTTTATTAATGTCTTAGGTTCTATGCCTAAATTTGATCGCTTTGCCTTTTGTTTTGGCTCTCAAAAGGCGTTTTTCTTTCACCGCTTCGAGTTCATCTCATTTATAACTCGCATCCTCCTCGCTTCCGACGCTTTGTGATCATCATCATGTGCGATTTTTTTGGAGGTTGCGATTTTAATCGGAATCTCTCCAGGAAAACCTCTTTTAGCATGTTATTTTTGTGAATAGTTGTTTTAAACCCCCAGTCTTACGCCAATTGCGGTGTTAATTGGCACTTTGTAACGAACAAAGGCGACCCTACGGGGCTGTTTATTTCATCTACTCACTTGAACTCATGACGCAGTTCACGTGAACTCTAAGTGACTCAACAAAGAAATATAATGAGGTTTCATGTCACACCCACTCACAACCAAAGAAAGGCTGTTCGTATGTGTTCCAGCTCATCGTATTTCACTGAGAGCAACTGATCGAGTCACTAGTCCAACCAGCATCACCCTTCACTCAATATAAATATTCATAACAATCAGTTACTAAGTCAGTGATTTAAAATTGATTCATCAATTTCTGAATTCATAGTGTTGAACATCATAATTTCTCAGTGAGTTTTGGCAAACATAAAGTACTTTTAATAATCATCTGACATTTTCTTTCTTGGATTTTTGTGTCTTTTTACCCAAGTTCAATTTTATTATTTATCTGTATTTCTTTTCAGAAAGTTGTTTGAAGATTTTACCACCTCTGCTACCCCATATTCCCCCCTGCTATTATTTGTGGGAGTTGAATATTGTCTATCAGAATACTGGACGGCTCAGGCAGATCGGGTGGGGCCCCTCGACGCACCGGAGGAAGGTGAGCAAATGAAACGGTTGAAAATGTTTATTCTCTGCTGATATTAACACTGGATGGGAAATTGAAGAATGCTGTTTATACTGTAAACACTTATGACCTCTAAAGGGTAATTAAGAAATTATATAACTGTAAAACTATCAGTTAACTCACAACATTAACTTTCTTCAGTTAACACAAACACTTATGTTTATGTTAATGAAAGTTAATGTTTATGTTAATGAAAGTTAATGTTTTGTGTTAACTGTGACATTGGTAGTTAATTGAGAAATTATGTAAGTACATAACTCATGGATATGTATGGGTATAAATACGAGGGCCTGCGTGGGTCTGCCTTCATTCAACATGCCTCTCGACAGGGACGATCAACCACCCGCGATTCCCGGTTCCACTGGACCTAGTGCCGCGCCGCCTCCCCCGGCGGCTGGCTTAGCCTCAGCGCAATCGCTGCGCAAATGGGTTCCCCCGTGCTCCTCATTCAGTAAGGCAGGCCCTCCCTCTGAACGCCATGATGCCATATTCCGCAAAGTACGAGGGTGAGTCTTATTCATTTTCTCTTCCATTATTTAATTGTTAACCCAGTGGGAGACCTTGTGTTGAATTTCTCTATCTTCTTCAGCATCCTCAATAAACTCACTCCTGAGAAGTTTGATAAGCTGAGTCTGGAGCTGCTCAATGTGGGCATCAACTCTGAACTTGTGCTTCGTGGTGTTATCCTATTGGTGAATATTTCTTCCCCATTTTTCGTTCGCTCAACATCTCAACGCCTTTTTTTACTCTGATCGCAGATCTTTGAGAAGGCCCTTGACGAGGCCAAATACAGCTCACTCTACGCGCAACTATGCCAGAGGTTATGTGAAGACGCCCCCAACTTTGAACTGCCAACATCTACTATATCCGTAAGTGTACGATTACTCTATTTAGCTAATTTACCTGGTTTGTTTTTGCACAGACCTTTAAACGTTTGCTTCTAAACAAATGTCAAGATGAGTTTGAGAACAGATCTCGCGCCACTGACTGTGAGTACCATTGGTCCGGATTAGCCTCCTACGATCTTTGTTTCGTTCAGTGTACGACCGAGATGGCGCTCTGTCTCCGGAAGAGGAAGAGCAATTGGGGATCGCACGGCGTAAAATGCTCGGCAATATCAAGTTCATTGGCGAGTTGGGGAAGCTCAACATGCTGCATGAAGGCATCCTGCATCAGTGCATCAAGCAGCTACTGGCGAAGAAGAGACAGGTGCCGGTGGCAGATCAAGCGGAAGACCTCGAATGCCTCGCCCAGATAATGCGCACAGTCGGCAAACGTCTGGATCGAGACAAAGCTAAACTGTGGATGGAACAGTATTTTGAGCGCATCAAAATGCTGGCTGAACATCCGGATTTGCCGTCTAGAATCCGATTCATGCTCCAAGATGTCGTGGAACTGAGGAGAAATCAGGTTTGTGTTGTCTTTTAAATAAAGAAGTCGTTGCTGAAGTTGACGATTGCAGTGGAGGCCAAGGATGACCCAGAGAGAAGTGAGGCCGAAGACGATTCAGGAGGTGCACGCGGAAGCAGCTAAGGAGCACATGATGAACCCAGGAGCCAATCACCATCAGCAGATGGCTATGAACTACGGGGGATATGGCATGAACGTCATGCCAGGCATGGATCTCTTTGGGCCTCCGCATCGTTCTGTCATGAATGGTACACGCAGTAATGCAGGAGGAGGAGGCGGCATGTCTGACGTCTTTGGGGGACCAATGTCTCCGCCTTTCTTGGGTTAGTTGTTTGGTTTTTTGGGTTTCTTTTGTTATAGTTTCATTGATTACTCCAGGATCGAGCTCAGGGATTGGCACGGGGCCAGGAACGATCCCGATGGATAGCTTCAGCTCGACTTTCTTCACTGGGGGACCTGGTGGCGGCAACAACAACAAACGGCAACAGCAGAAGCAGGGCTTCTACCACGACGACAACGGCTCACCGAAACAGAACCAGTCGAACAACTCCAAGCAGAACGGCGGACAGGAAGGGTCACCAAGGTACGACAACCATCGCACTAGCAACGGCAGAGCCAGCCCCAACAACAACGGCCGTCCTCAGCGTTACAACGAACATTACGGCCAAAACAACAAGTACCAGAACAAGAGAGCAGGAGGGCAGGCAGGCGGCAGAGAGGCTCAGCAGCCAGCCTCCTCCTCACGCGAACTGCCGCCTAGATTCCAACGCAAACACCAAGAGCACCAGAGCAACGGATCGTTCTCTCCTCCGTTCTCTGAGAGCCCTCGACACGGCTCTCCTTCCGGCATGTCTCCTCAGAGGTCAGGAGAGGCCCCACTCGGAGCTGACCTCAACTCTGCTGGTGGCGAGATCAGCCTGAGACCTGCGCGCAATTTCCAACCTTTGCTGAAGCCCAACACTCCTGGGTATTTACCGAGATCATCCCAAGCGCCTCCCCAGCAACAGCAGCACTATCAAGTGAGTGGCAATCTCTTTATTTAAGTGCTTTTGTTTATTGTTTGTTCTGTTCGATAAGTCTTTGCGCCCGCGTATCATGGGACCCCCCGGGGGTGACGCAAGCCTAGACCCCCCGAGCCTACTGACCCCGAAGCAGCCACAAGTGACCATTAGAGCACAGGACAAACCCAAGGAAAAGAAAGAGAAGGAGAAGAACAGCACTGAGCAGCTGAAGGAGGCCACCGAGAAGGTGCTCAAGAACTTCCTCACCGGCACCAACTCCGATGAAGCTGTGCAGGCCATGCGTGAACTGAAGCCCCCGAAGCGCTTCATGCCGCAGTTGGTGTCTCACCTGCTCACGCTCAGCCTGGAGTACGAAGACGGAGACCGTGACAGTGTTTGTCAACTGCTGTCTGCGCTGCATAAGGAGGGCATCGTGTCATCCGAGGTCTTCATGAATGGCTTCAACAAGATCATTGATGACATGACTCGACTCGAGTCAACCGTGCCCCTAGTGCGGTCCTTTATGGCTCAGTTCGGAGCTCAAGCCGTTCGGCTTGGGGTTATCACGCTGCTGGATTTGTCTGAGCCAATGGACCACGGAAAACACCACCCGCTGTTCCTGCTCTGTCTGCAGCAATTGCATAAAATCTCTAATGATGAGAAGTGGTTGGTTGCGCAGTTCACTGACAGCAAAATTGATCTGATGGCCATGCTGCCTGGTGAGTGGTCAATGATCGTTGAGGGTCATTCTCTTTAATTCTCCCCCTTTTTTTTATTCAGAGACTGATCGCACAAAAGAGCGCATGGTCAGCATTCTAGAGGACCGTGGTCTTGCATTCATGTTCCCTCTCATGCGGGTGCAATCGGACATTCAGCGCCAAATCCAGACTGACCCCTCCCCTCAGACGCTCTATAAATGGGTCAAGGACAACGTGGACGCCAATCTCCAGACGACCAAAGGCTTCATTGACATCCTGGCCAAAAGGTATTCGTTCTCATCTCAAAGCAGCATATGTTAAAACTGAAATCTCTAGTATTCTGAAGCACATCCTTCAAGAGACGACCTGCCCAAGTGGAGCCGACCTGACTAATGGACCGGACAAGGCGGCTATTGACCTTGAGAAGGACATGGTCGGTCGGTACAAGCCGATGCTGCTGCACTTCTGGGCTGACCGCCAGGGCCTGCAGCTGACCGCGCTGTACTCCCTTCAGGAGCTAGCCCACTCACTTGGCTTTCCTAAGGGCATGCTGCTTCGCATGTTCATGCACCTGTATGACCAAGAAGTGATTGACGAGGAGGCGTTCCTCAAATGGAAAGAGGACATTAATGATGAGGTACCTGGCAAAGGCAAAGCCCTATTCCAGGTTGGTTTATTTTATATATTTTCGTTTTTTATTCTCGGTAACTTTGCGTACCAGCACATGCTCTATATGTATATATATATAAATATTTTTTTTTTTTTTTTTTTCCTAGGTGAACCAATGGCTGATGTGGTTGGAGCAGGCAGAGGAAGAAGACAGTGAAGACGATGAAGATTAGAGCCACAGAAAATCTCCTGCTTTTTCTCAATATTTTTTTTCCTTTTTTTTTTTTTTCCCCCCTCCCCCATTTTATTGTAATTCCTCTTGGAGATGAGGAAGACGATTAATTTATGGTGTTTAGTTTACTTTTGAATGTCGTTCGCATGCATCATTGTATCTTTAGTTGTTTTAAGAAATTTTTGTCCATCGTATCATGAATCCCAACTCAAAAACGGGATGTTTAATAGGTGTGGGGAGGAGTTAATTTGTATCATGTTTTGGTGACTGGGTTTGTAACATCCAATACGTATGTCAGTATTTTATATGTATCTTTATGTCTTTATCTACTGCGTGAGTGTAATAAACATTTGTTATTTCAACTTAATTTTCCTTCTTCACTTGCTCTTTCCTGTTTGGCTGCTGTCATTTGCAGCCATTATTATCAAGTCTTCTATTATTATTTTGGACTATTAAGTACTATTCCAGCTCTGATAGTCATTTATGTAGATTTCTAGAATGAAGGAATGAATTATTGCTGTTATTCTTGAGTCTCTGATACTAAGATGAGCTGGTTTGAGATAATGGCTAAATGTATAACTGTTACCTTGTATTGAAGTGGACTGGCGCCCGTATCACCCGAATGGGTTGGGTGGAGCCGTAAAACCCCATCACTCACTCACTGTATTGAAGTGGAATAGTTGAGTTATAGCTGTAGATGGCTTCTCACTATCCCCGGCTGTAACTAAGGGAGTCTTCAGGGCTCTAAGGCATCCGGTTTGTGTAAGCGCGTAAGGCACCTAGCCTACCACCAGGAGGCTACTTGGTAACATATTCGATTTATTGAACAGTACAAATATAACTGTGTATATACATGTAATTAGTAATCACATCTATAAGAACATGCCAGTGTGTGCATAATATATTGAGTGAGTTAATCCACTGCATACAGACATCACACGTTCATGAGGTAGATTTTCACGTGCATTTTGGAATGGAATCATCTGCGCCCTTGGTGCTTGTGATGAGCGGAGGCGATCGTGTTCTCCCTAATGTCTAGCTTCACATCTTGCCAGGCCACCTCAGATAGATACATCCGTAGAAGTTGCTTCGGTTCGGGAACCCTATAAAAGACGTTCAGGGCATTGAATGGAATGGAGGATGTTTCTACTGTATGGGCATGAATGATTTCCGCACGAAATCCAGCACTTGATTCTTCTGACCAATCTTCTGGATGAGACGAGCGGAGAATCGGAGCAATTTGACGCCCGTACTGAACATCTGAAGATGTTGGACGTTGTCCCTCTCACGTGGGCACAGAATTCGCAGGTCCTGCAAAGGAAATGTTTTTACGTTCAATAAAGGCCTACATTGATTGCATCGCACTGGATATACTTCTTGTTTTATTTGTGACATAATGCATAAATAAAATACGCATACATTAAACTATAATTCTGTATAAGTACACTAGCTGTACCTAGTATGCAGTTTATAGTCAACTGTTAAAGCTCACATTGCATTCTCCTGGACACAGAAGCCCAACCACAATGGTTCCATCACGAATTTTCTCTTGGCAACGCCTGTTGATGACGTATTGATGGCGTTGGTCATCTCTGGGTGTGCACCAGGATCTTCGTCTTATCGGAGCTTCATTGATCTCCGGCATGCCGACCAGAGAGCCCCCTGTGATTAGTGGCGACGGTAAGTTCTTCGGGATATGATTCCGAGGGATTTGCATGTTGTATAGAATTTGAACGGTTCCCTGAAAATATTACGATTCTGACGCGGAAGGAACAGCTATGTAGTTCACCTCAAGAACAAAGTAAACATAGGTCGCTTCAGCCCAATCTTGTTCAATGATCTTGCCGTACGGTACGTGGATGATGAAACTCTGGAAACAAAGATCCCTGAGAGACAATTCATCCCACGCGGAGTACAAAGCGTAACTCCTCGCTGAAATGTATTTCTGTTCCATCTCGGCTGCAAATACGTCATAGCAAATGTCCATGAAGTCCTCTTTGTCAATTTGGAAGAGTTCAGTTATATCATCGCAATAAACCGAAGCAGTTCTCACTCCGGATTCGCTGAGGAGGGCCAGTTCCTGGAATTGCAATGTTTCTTTTTCTCTCCTAATATATTTAATTGCTCATTTACCCCAAACGTTGCTCCTGATTCATAATGAAGAGTTTCAACTGTATGGGCAACACCAGTGAGCTCATCAATGACGTCAACCTGTACTTTGACTCGGCCTGAGATGATGACGTAGAACTGGGTTCCCGGGTGGCCCTGCCGAAGCACCACTCGTCCTTTGGCACAGCTGAGACCATGTAGCGTTGATGAAAAGTTTCCTCAATAATCTGATTACTAGGTCACGTACCTGAGGTACCAAGCTGCTCTTCCAAACATTCTCTTCTGCTCCGTGCTGAACTTGTCCTTGAAATTTGGCAGGAAATTGAAGACATTCTGGATCAGAGTGACTTCGGCCTGTGTCCTTGTTTTGGGTGCTTTCGCTGCTGCGATCCTTGCTGCAAGCGACAATTTATGCTGCAAGCGACAATTAATTTAAATCACACCAGAAACGAGATACAGCATAGCCAACCGAGTTTTCCTTGCAGAAGTTCCACTTGTCAAAGAAAAGGTGGCAGCCTTCCTTTTCTCCTTTGTTGTTGACTCTGTTCTGAATGAAGAATGCACTGATGGTGTGAACCTCCGAGGACGACGACGACGAACTGGACGAGTCTCCACTCGGACGCTTCACTTTGATGGACACCGCACAGACGACCTTCACGGCGTGGAATATTGACTTTAGCCGTCGACGAATCTGATGGATATTACGTCACGTTTGAGTGGGCAGGTCTTGCCCGAATGAGGCAGTGCCAAACACAATAAGCATGACCTGTACACAGATTATGTGACGTACGTGTAATGGACTAATGTACCTGATGTGTCATAAATACGTGGATAGTGCGCGTGGATAGCCTATTATAGCGATGCCGGGGTCGGCATTTCGTCAAAATGTGGCAAACTCCTGATTTACGCGCTCAATGTTAGACTATAAATCACTTACGGATGGTGAAAGTTTTATTGAAATCAATGCAGCCAAAGTAGGCCTAACAATCCCGTAAACAAGTTTTCCGCAATCCTTTTTTTTTTTTTTTTTTTTTTTTTCGTGTTCACTTTTTTATTTTCGATAGAATTTCATTTGATTTTCGTCACAGCAAAGCCAATACACACGTAGTCTACTCCATCAAAATCAGCGATCACCGGAAATAAGGCTCTGGCAGTGCTATCGGTAGAAGTGCGCTTAAGCAGAAACTAGTAGTACAGGAAAATAATAAAGCTAGGTGTGGTCTTGTGAATAGTTGCGCTATCTAACCTCCAAATTTCACGTCTCTAATACAGCGCGTTGTATGTTAGACCGAGAACTTTTCGAACAACCCTCATATATATAAGTATATTATAGGAATAATGGGTAGGCCTAGTGTCCGATGCTAAATTAATGCCTAAAATCCGTCCTTTAAATATTAGCTAAAAATAGTTTAAAATACACGCACAACGTTAGCCATGGACTCAGCCTCCAATTTGCAGTATTCATTAGTTAGCTAAATCCTTACTTCAAAATTCCGATCACGGTTGGTATAATTGATGTTCGCTGAAGCTGTCAGTCAGCGCCGAAGGTGAATCAATGTCTGCTCTGTTGGTAATTTCCCCTCCAGAACACAATTTCAACAACAACAACCATTTCAGGATCGATCGGCCTCTTGTCAGCCAATCCCCCTTCGTCGTGTCACTAATTATAGCACAGTTTGTAATACATGTATATGTCATAATTATCTGGTATACACCTACATAACATTAACTAAATGTAGTTAAAATCATACCTCAGAAGTCGAAACCATGTGTCGATGTGCTATATGCATGTACTGCATGGATTACATTTTTTTCATCGCCTAAAATTTCACCCTGCAGACCGCAGGTATACAGTTCTGTATTTAATCATTGAAGCCCACTAAATATTTCCCCGCCTTACCTTGAGTCTCCTTTCATTCAATGTATCAATTTGTCTAATTTTCTTAACACCGTCAAAATGCGATGCAGCTTCGATAACAACGTCGTCCATCTTCGAATGTCCGGCTGTCTTTTCCTCACTTTTATTCCTCTTTGCCTCATCTTCCAATTCCACTTTTGGAAGAACGACTTCCAAGATCTTTCTTTCTGGCACAGAAGCCTTTCTCCGAGTGGAATTTTCTTCGCTTTCCCAGCGAGCAATACACGTCTGGGCTTCTTTCCACGAACACATCAACCCGGCAGACTCATGACTGGTTGGAATGTTTTCAAGAGTAACTCCACGCGAGAATCTCGGCCGGTTTGATCCGGTTCCGGTAGTCGTTCCAGAGAAATTGGTGAGACGCCATGGCGGTGCCTTATTTGTCCTTTCCCATCGACGCGCTAGTCGTTTTTGCTCCCCTGTCATGTTTAACTTTCCGGAGAGAGAGAGAAAAAAAAAAATCGCCAGGTGCGGGCGGTTTTATTCTGGCGCCATGTCTCTTGTTTTCAACGATGCGCTAAATCAATGCCGATCTGCTTTGCGCGGGAAAAGAAGCTTCTGTGCGCATGCGCCAGATCGAGTTGTTGGCCTTTCATGGCTGGAAAGTCCAAAAGGGTCGTTGACTGGTCGCTGATCCTATCTCATTTCAGAGCTATGTTTAGAGGAGGAATTACTGGGGATCAATCTTTTCTAATCAAGTGGACAATGCCGAATTGCATCTTGTTTTCTGAATGAATTAACTGATAGTCATACATGGCGGCGTGTTTGCATGAATGAATTATGGAATTAAGTATTACCATAATATTCCTATATAAGATATAACACCATTCCCCCAATCATACATGTACATATGATTATAGGTACGTGTACACGCACATATCATAAGTGTGTTATGTTTAAAAAAAAAAACAAAAAAAAAACAAAAAAAAAACAACATTGCCGATGGAATTGATTGATTAATAATAAAAACGCTTTTAAATCCATTGTATTATATCCTGTGCTTTTAGTTTTGCATAACCGCCTGTTATAATATCTACAATACTCTCTTACTGAAATCTACATTCCATGTGCAATTTCCATGGTAGGAGGGAATACTAGTACGTATACAATCGTACCTCAATACACATCGGTTGTTTCATCTGAATCCTCTCAATGATAATCGACGCAAAGACACCTGCACATTCCCTGATTCTACCTTGCATCTTTCCGCGATCGAAGACCATCGATTCCCACTAAATAGACACAATGGACGCAACAGAGCTGTCGTGAGTGAATGAAGTTGAATATGAATTCGTAATTACGTTGTTATTGTGCGTGCTTGACGGAGACAGCGTCTAACAACCACGGTTTATTTGCATAATTCAGACAGATCACATGATACAATTGCACGCCATGCAGCCATGCAACCCTCATTAATTTTCGTCATGTATAATATTATGTAGAGTTTTCTGTATTTTTACTACCGGTGGTTGACATACGGGAGTAGTACTATTGCTCGTTTCGCTTGCGTTGCACCTTATACAATACACGGTTGACATTTAATATGGAATATTTTTTTCTGCTAAGAGAACTTCCATGTTCAAGTGATTGCATCTTCATCACCTCCGGGAAGATTTTGATGCCGTTTGAGTATTTCGATAGCTCATCCAAATAAGAAAATGGGGATGGGGGTATCTATACAGCTCTCTTGGTGGCTAAATACCCACTATTTAACATGCCAAAACCATGGGTTATGCAATTCTGAATAAAACTGTTTCATGCTTTTTTATTTTAGCTCGGTCAGTGGGCGAGGATGTGAATGGAAAATATTCAAGTCTGCACATACATGCATGCCCATGTTTGACAAATGTAGATGTAGTTATTGTGTACATTCCATATTGTAAAATTGATGTCACAACAAGAAGACGTACATGCAATGATGTAAACACCTTTGACGTCAAAGGAAGCCTGCACCCGTACTCTTTATGGCTGGTTGCACATGTTGGCGCTCCAAGCCTCAACATCAAGCATCTGATCATCGGTGAATGTTTTAAACACATGTTAGCATATACAGACTGGTCTATATTGTTGTTCCGAATAATGATGAAATTCCCTATGGGATTTACCAGTGGTTGCTAGAGGGGTTTTGGTCGCCAGACCTCACACCATTGCATTTTTTCTTGTGGAGCCACGTGAAAAATGTTGTCTTTGCAAGGAGTCCACGAACCCTTGAAGATCTTAGAGACTTCACAACCTAAGCGTTCTCTGAGATCCATCAGAAGAAGGAACTCTGCGACAGTGTTGATATGAAACTCCAACTTTGCTCAATGTCAACGGGAGTCACTTCGAGCACCTTTTGTAATGATTCAGATGTTAACTCGTACATTGTTATCTTTTCTGATACCGTTGTTAGATATTCATTACAGTTATGTGCAATAAATAGCATGATTTTACATTGCCACAATCATGTCAGTCACTCCAGAGCCCCTTAGCAACCACGCCGTAGCAACGTCTCGCAATGGTAAAATCACATAGGGAACTTCATCATTATTCGGAAAAACAATATGGACCAGTCTGTATTCTTAACGTCACAACACACACGTGTTTAGAACATACACGATCCACGGTCCTTAAAGGGGTAGGGAACTGAATTTTAAATGATGTTCTATTGACTCATAGCACTAATTGATAGCATTCCGTGCCAAAAACACCATGCCTGGATGCAAGCGTAAGGAAATAATGCATTTCGAATATCGGGGTTAGCATTGGGCCTATGGGAGAATGGCTTCCATTACGAAGTATAGGAGGCAAACGTCAGCTGAAGGCTTGCCGTGATTGGTCCCGTTCCCCTCGTGAAGCTATCGATTTCAGTCAATCAGAGCAAATCATCTTCGCCATAAAAGGACATCTTTGTTGTTTACGAAACGAAAGCGCATGCGTGGTGCACTCTGGCTGACCTTTTTACTGTTTCAGGATGAGAAACATGGTAGGTGTCCTAGAAAATCGCTTGTTAAAATAAGAAAAATAGCGAAAAAAAAACAAAACTTTTTGCGCCTGACTGGTGGCAAAATGATTATTCTATCTATTTCCGAAAAGAAAATAAAAAAATTTCCAGGGGTTTAGTCGCAGGACACGCTGATATGACAAGGCCCATTGTAAAAGTTGGGGAACTCGGTGTTTATCACAGCGACTGACGTCACGCCTAATTAGCAATATATCTCCGCGAAATCGTTAGCGATGATATTCCTTGTGTGGGCCAGGCAAAGGAATCATTTTTGGTGCATCAAATAACGACTCAAAGTCCATTTTTAACCAGTTCTCCCTCCCTTTAACGTGCGTTCATTTGACTCATCACTGGGGATTAAGCCTGTTATACAAAAGGTACAAATGGCATACGTGAAATGTTGTCATAGTGGGACCGCCTTGCAGGAGGAAAGTTAGGCCACATTTCACACTTGCAGTGAGTGATGGCCGGAGTGAAAATTGCAATATTGTATTAATTAACCAATTATAATAACCAGTAAATATTCGTTGTTTATAGGCAATGGTTTCAGCACGATTGTGGATACTGCGCAACACAAAATGAAATTAAAATATACATTTTTTTGCGTTAATCCCACACTGAACCCACGTACGTACCCATTATCTTCGAATTACGCATTGCATACGCGTGGGGGACGCGATTAGATCAAACAAGCTGTACTCATACAACTTGAGACTCTTGACACAAAACTCACAGAAGCCCTCATCTCGCGCTAATTTCTTGCCGCCCTTTGACCTTAATCAAAGGGCGTGTAGTATAAGCTATTCTCTTCCTGGTACGTTGCATCGTGTGGGTTGTGGAAACAACTGGATCTTTCGAGTGAACAAAAGATACGAATTGCCGATATCGTCTGAGAATTAACACTGTTATGGTCACAGTTGGTGTGAGTACATAATCGTTATGCATTTACCGTATATTTATAAATACATGCTCGCCCCAGAAACAAGAACCGCTCGACCGAGTTGTGCTGAATGCAAGGATGTATCTAGAAAATCACGAAATCAGTTTATAACGGTTATGTACTCATTCACATAAAAGGCCTATACGTAAATGTAGCTTTCCTGATCTCTCATTTTGTAATTAAAAACTTAAGATACGTTTTCTAATCATGATCCAAGCAGAAATCGGTCATATTAACATAATCGGGAATTTCCTCTTTCCCTGTTATCGCCATGTTTGGGCAAATCGAGTGCAAACTGCTCGGTTTCCATGGGAACGCAGTGTACGTCCATGAACGAATCTGGGGAATTCCTATGTTCACAGTTCATCAGTATGATATGAGATGATGTCATTGCATGCACGTACCTGCATGGTGGCAAACTGATTATAATCTTATTGTGGTGTTTATAATGTTAAGCATGAAAATGGTTCAGATGGCATTATCATAGCATTTGTATGATTATGTTTAACACGATGATCACTTACATGTGGTCTAGCTATAATTTATTATAATGCTGTAATATTATGTAACAATGCGAGGACAGTTATAATCTTATCAATTAATGTTCATTCAAAATAAACGTTTTGTTTGATTTATTTGAATAAATGGACGCAGAATAACCCAATCAATCCATATAGCAGGTAGTTTTTTTTTTTTTTTTTTTTTTTTTTTTTTTTTTTTTTTTTTGAACAATAAATACATTTTAGCAAAACAAAATTTTTAATATGGAGTAGATCGATAGACTACTTTTGGCCCACTCTGTATATGCACCAAATATCCACACATAGGGAGTTCACAAAGGAGACCAAGTGCATCGCATAATAAGCCGTCGACTGCACAGCCAACGGTCCACTGTTTTGTCCACGGGTCACTGAGTGCGACTCATTGGATACACATCGTAATTGCTAATCAGTATAAATAACATTCAGTTTAAATCGTTTCACCACTGTCGGTGAAAATGTTGCTACGGTCGCTGATTGCCTCACGAACTGCAACGTGACAGATGCACATGTTGGCCCTAGGCCTCTACAGTAGTAACCCACATAGATCGAGTGGACGGCGAAATGGATGTTCATCTATTTTCATTTTCCAGACATTGCTGCAATGGACGCATCTACAAACTCCCGGAACGATCACGAAAATGAGGCGAAGGGTCAAGGGTCGGAAGCACAAGCGTCCAAGGGTGACGTCTCTCCGAACCAACCAGATCAATCCAGTATGTCCTCTGAATACGCGAGTTATTCCCTCAAAGATGAGGCGACAGGGCAAGATATTAAGTTAGACTTTTCGGAAACAACTACGACCAAGACTTTGATAGAGTACCTGAAATCTGGACGCATCAGCATTAACTCAGATAATATCCCGAATATCTTGGCCGCCGCCCACTCCGTTTGTTCGGAAATACTTTCATGGAATTTTTTAATTTTTGTAAAAGAACATGTTTGTCCCACCAATTGTATTACATACTACAGAGTATCTCGCAAGAATAAGTACACAATTTTCATTTCGCTTTTCCGTGAATATATTTTGTCACACTTTGTTGGGGTGTGTTGTTTATCTGACAGCATTGAAGAGCTATCCGAAGAGGAACTGATTGAGATTGTGTCGGATGATCGTTTAACAGCTGTGAACGAGGACATTGTTCACGATACTGTTGTTCGTTGGGTGAATGCAGATATCACAAGCAGAGAAGGGTCCTTCATCAAGATCGCTAATTTCATCCGCTTTCCATTTTGCACTGACAATGGTCTTAGCAATCGAGATGGGTATGGGCCCCTTAAGATTGACCTGACCAAAACAGGACTTATTGAAGAGGCTATTTTCGTGAGATCCACACTTATGACTCAGCATTCCATTTATAATCAAAGATGTCTCCCACGAATCTCGTTCGTGGACGCTAAGAAGCCACACCTGCTGCGATTGTTCGTTTCAGCCAACACTCATTTTGTTGTTTGCCAAATGACTGAGTGCTTCAACGGGCGATACACCAAGTGGAAGGAAGCGCCTCCGTCCACTGAATATGTTGGTGGTCCTTCTAAAGGGCCTTATTTTGTTCCAAAAGCCTCGAGTATCGAATGGATTTTGGAAGGCAGCACCAGTTCGGAATTTGTGCACTGCGAATTGGCTCTTGGAAATGACACATTCAGCTCAAAATCTGATTGGCCCAGGTATTCATATTGCTGCTATTCAAAAAGGAACCTGATATCGAGGCTCCGCAACATCGCTTCCATGGGCGATCAGCTTTTATCTTTCGACGGTGGCCAGGTTGAATCATTCCATGGCCAATACGTCCGTGAGAATAAGCTCAATAAGCGCGCAACCAGCGCTTCATGGAGGACACTACCGCATCCGCGTCTACCGCAACGAGTGAATAATCCTTACTTTGTCCATTTCACCGATAATCTGTATGTCCTTGGAGGCTTCGATCACACTGGTAGACCTTCACTCGTTACTCAAATATATACATCTACTGCCGCATTCAAGCGTAACTTCAGCGGCAAGCAGAAGAAGGACATGCCAGGCACGTGTCAGTCTGGCGCAGCAGTTTCCCTCAACGAACACATTTTCGTCGTGGGTGGCATTGAACGAGTCTGTTTCCGATACACCCCATCATCTGACACGTGGCTTGTCCTCTCTCAGCCCACTCATGTCCACAAGGAATTCACGGCTGCTGCTGCGTGGGAAGGGTGCATCCTGCTTTGGGGGGGCTACCACGCGGAATTGTACAACCCGCTAAATGACACGTGGTCCCCGTGTGATGAGTTGGTCCCCCGTGATTCGGCTCCTGGGTTCGCAAAGGGTCTCTTCACGTATTTCGCGTGAGGAATAACGGCGTCTTGATTTCACGACGTGCCGTTTAATGGCAATGTCATACAGTTCTTAAAACCACCAAAGACGTAAAAGTACTCTGTCCTTATCCCTTGAGGGGATTACAATTGATACGGTGTCCTGTACCACTTGTTTGTGTGTATTCAGATAGAAAACCCTCTCACTTGGAACAAACACGTTCTTCCACGTCTGTAAAAAAAAAATATCGAAATTTGTTGGACTTATGAAAAAAAGTCTCGAAAATATTTAATAGAACAACATTACTTGCCCTTTATAATTCTTTTATCCTTCCCAATATTAATTATTGCAATATTATATTGGGAAACACAGCCAATGTGCATTTGAATCGTATTCTGCGAAAGAGGGCTTTGCGTATTCTATGTGATCTTGGCTGTCATAAACATACCAGCCCCTCATTTTCACATTGTCGTATTCTAAAAGTTCGCAATTTTAATTCGCAATTGCATATTTATTTTCTTGTATAAACTAAAATATGATGCCTTTCCGTCTACCAAAACTATTCAATGATTTGAACAATCGGCTTTCATTAATGGCTTGTACGCATTTGAATATCTTTGAAAAATGGATATTACTAAGTAGTCATTCATAATATGCAATTGTAATGATGATTAATTTTAAAGAATTTTGTTGTTGTTGTTGTTGTTGTTGTAATTACACTAGTTTTCTCTCTGTACATGAGTTGATTTGTTTCATGTTTAGTCACTTTGGTGATATATGCGTGCGCATTTTGCTTCCATCGCCTTTCGCTGATTGTTTTATATTACTGATTATTTGTGTTTATTCCGATGTCCATTACTACTGACCTTCCGCAAAAATAAATAAATAAATAAATAAATAAATAAATAAATAAATAAATAAATAAATAAATAAATAAATAAATAAATAAATAAATAAATAAATAAATAAATAAATAAATAAATAAATGAAAATGGATTTTCATTTTTCATTCACGTACAAGTGTATCTAACTGCATTAGTCATATCGTCTTTATAACCACATAATATCGCGATCAAGATTGATATAATCAGGTACAAATGAAACGCATCTCTTTGGTTATGCCAACACCACATTCCGGGTTTGCATTGCATATAAATGAATTTTCGTGTGTATCAAGTTAAACCTCTCGCGCACACATTCCGGAAATTCCGAAGGTAAAAAAATGAATTAGCCTGGTTTAAATGTAGGAATAATTGACAAGGGGTCAAAATCGAGGTTTTCTTCTTCGGATATTCCCAGTTCTCTGACTCATGCACTCGCCATGCAAAAACGCCTTGGGGGATTTTGGGGCCAAATTTCGCGATGAGACTCACTCTTGCCCTGTGGGATGCTGTTACAACCTTGAATCCTTTCTCTGCTATTTTGGAGAGACGGGAGACGGTGAGGAATTACTGGCTTCAGTTTATCCCATAAATGTTCAATTGGTGATAAATTCGGGGATGCGCCAACCATGGCAATATTCCGTGTGTTCATTCTTTTTCTTCAAGAAGTCTGCGGTGACCAAAGGAAGATATGGGTGGGCAGTGTTTTGCTGTAATAGTCGAATCTCTCGATATTCGTAACCCGGACCATCGCCTGGGATGATCGAACGCAATAGAATGCCTTCGAAGGCAGGAATTGACCAATCAATTATTATACCAAAACCTGTGCCCGGTGGCCATCTTGAGTCTAGCGCGAGAACGTCGGCATACACACGTAAACACTCATCTTTGCATCCGAATAAAATTGGAAGAAAAAAAAAAGAAAAAAAAAAAAGAAAAGAAGATAACAATGCAATAAATTTGGCTGAATTCACTGTTTCCTCGGCTTCAACATATCTTGCGTCGATATCAGCTTCTTTCCGTACACATGTGTGCTATTAATTGCTGCCACATTGAAAACTCTTCATTGCATGTAATAATTACAAGAAAATGAAGCACTCTTTTTTTTTTTTATACCTTTGGGCAATAAACTGAACTCGGTTGCTTGATAATCTGGCCAAACCTCCATCAACGCCATTTTGAGAACTCCATACACGCCGATACCAGTATTAATTTAATTCCGACGATGATTTGCACATTTTGACATAGCATCCACCAAGAAGATAAATATAGATTACCTTAATTGGTTTGTGTTACATGGGAAATGTAGCCGAAACACCATAATGCTGTCGGAAAGCTAACGTAATGGTGTTTAGGGAGTGCATAGTTTAATGAGTTTCAAATCTGCATATGGCAACCATGTCGATGATATAATTTATTACCTGGATGTCATATATGGCACATGCACTGATCAAGTTTGCATGCATGGCTTTTTTTTTTGAGGGGGGGGGGGGCATAGTGTCTACTTGTATTGTTCCGGCAAACATTCGTCAATTAAATCATGATTTTCCCTGTCCAGAAATATCAAAATGTCTGCCATATGTTCCTATAACAGCCGTTTATAGAGGAAATATTATAACTATTTGTGGCCACTGGTCAAAATACATAAAGTAAGAACAAGATCTTGAGAGAGAATAGCATTTAAATAATATTTATTTCATAATTTGGTTTTCTCCGTAAGAGCTGAAGTCAAAGAAAAGCATAAAAATACTAATCGAGAGATCAGCTGTGAAGAGTTATGAAATATTTGCGTGGAAAGGTTTTGCCAGTCCGCATAGAAGAGCTTTCACGTCAAGGTTTGGCAAAGATAACGTATCGGAAGTATTTATCATTCAGCACTTGAAGAGACCTTTGAATATGACTCACATTGCTCAAAAGAGAGAGAGAGAGAGAGAGAGAAGGAACAAAAATGAATACAAGATGCAAGTAATCAAATAAATTTAAATCTCAAAAAAAACAAATTTGAACAAAATTTCTTGTAAACCTTCGCGTGAATTCAATGGCACAATACACACGACACCTCTCATCTGGATACGGAGAATATAAAAATTAAAATAAAAAGTGGCAGGAAGAAATCAGAATGAGAATACCTTAACGGCCACATACATCACTACACAATCTATCACCGTCATATTCCTGACATCTTCAGAGGGTCGTGGATTCATCAGCTTCCTTCGCATCTTCATCCTCTTCGTCATCGTCTAACAATTGACGAGCGAGCTTAACGGCGTGAAACTCATTGTAATGCATCTTGCGCTTCTGTTCAAACACCTTTCTTTTCGCTGTGACGACAAAATGAAAAATAACATCACAGCAGAAATCAACCTCGGGCATATTACCGTGATCTTCCTCGTTTTCATCATCGTCTTCCTCTTCCGTGCCAGATGATATCGTCCTCTCGCGTTTCTGTCCCTCTGTCTCGGCTAACCTGGACGCCAGACTCTGGGGGTCAACTTCCTCTGTGAAGCCCCCCGCTTCGGTCGTCTGTTCGTCGCCAGAGTGCTCAACGTCTTCGTCTGTCATGTGGTTGTATGGGGTCGGAGGCTCGTCGATCTTGTTGTGGCCGTAGTCTTTGTCGGCCGGGTGATATGTCGCTAAGATGTTCATCTCGTCCCATTTCATTTCTCTCTCTTTCTTCGTCTGAGCTGCACTGCAAGATGAAATATGATTTACAAAATGATGCTGCATTCATTCATGAATGGAAGCTTGCGTGGATGCTTTTTTGCTGATTGTTTTCTGAACTTAGTTTCATTGCTTCGCTATTTAAATAAGAGTATGCAAGAAGACCCTTTATAATATTAATTTTTTCTAGGCTGTGCTATGCAATGAGTGAGAGAGAACCTGTGCTAAAATAGAATATACAAAAATTAACAACAAAATACAGACATGCATCAATTCAAGAGAATATACATTATACAATCAATTAATACACAGTGAATAAATTAAAAAACAATACCGGTATATCAGCATGATTAAATTCATTGGATACGCTCAAAATATGTCTCTTATTTTGCATAATTCTTTGATACTCATTGCGACTGCATTCATTTCTTCAGGTGTGGTACTAAAAGTTAAATTTGACTGACTCAGCATGATTCGATTATTAAAACCAACAGAGGATTGACTAAAGGGAAGAGATTGAATGACCGAACAAGTCCATAACCGGTGCCAGACAATCGATCTCTCCTTGTATGGTTTTCCGCTTAACTTATTCTGACCGCCCGGCTATCGGTCTTTTCCGAAGTCTTGAGGACTGCGGAATACACACTTTAGCTGTCAAAACACAAGCATGAGCCATTGAATCATAGTACTGGGAAATCATAGCATGCATCATTAGTACAAGAGGTACAGCTGTAAGGCAGTTCAGTAGATTGCAGAGCAAGCTCCAAACAACGACGGTAGTTTAGCAAGTCATCACTAGAGTGACTAAGACGCCTTGCGCCAAACAGTATGCGGATCATAATTCATGACACGACCTGAAGGAAGGTTGCCACTCCGACAGACAGAAAGGCAAGCTCTAAAAGTGAGAGCGTTGTGATCAGAGAGGTTGTCACCATCATAACGCACTGCGCCATATATAGAAGGTAAATCTGTAAAGTTTAGTGACAGAAAGAAGTGATCAGTCATGGAATGATGCCCTGATGAAGATTGAAACGTAAAGTCAGACTGCTTCAGAAGTTCATCGTTACAGATAAGTAAATCCTCCTCATCACAAAAGGATTTCCAAGCGTCGAGTGTGGTAAGATGAGTGGTTGGTATCTGTATTGAAAATTTGAAATCACCGCCAACTACTACAAAGTCAACTGACGAATTAGATTCCATCATAAAGTGAATATAATCTTAGAGTATTATCGTAAACAATATCGAGTATCCCATGGCATATAGACATTGACAAGAAGCAGTTTGAAGGCTGGGAAAGTAAATATATAGCAGCCACTAAGACGCTTATTTGTAGAACTTAAGACCTCAAAAGAGCGGACTAGCGATTCTTTATACAAAATAGCACATCCACCATCAGGTCTTCCCATTAGAAATTCATTCTCATTCATTCCAGACTTGAAAATTATCAAGTTAGTATTGTTATCTCTCAAGAACTTTTCAATATCACTTTCATCAGTTTTCATCGCCACACGATACAAGAATAGGTCGCGACTGGGTTCAGGTGCTCCGGTGAACGATCCACCAGTCCTAGTCCCAGCAATAAGTTCACTTGTTCGAGGGCGTCTCTTACGTTGAAACAAAAGCGGCATTATCACCAGAAGCAGTGGCTGCAGCAGACCTCATTGTTGACGAAATAGCAAGTCGAGTTCCTTATTTCTTGCCCCAAAAATAGCTACATCTATGGATAACGGAGAAATATAGAATGATTTGAGAGGCAGTCGCCGCAGTGGGCGGCATTCCGCATTGATCGATGTCACGATGACAGTTTCAAGCTTGGAAGTTCATGAGGAAAGGGTTCCACAAATTGTGAATATAACTGGAGGCCTGGATCGGCATCATCAGGTAGAGGCGGACCGTTGTTCGACGTACGTACCTAGAAGTAGGTACGGGTGTACCTACATCGTAGTACGCTCCATATTGCAGCTTAAAACTATACATATTCATCTTTTTCTCATGAATATTGATGCCATGTAAATTAGAAAAAACATTCACTGGGAAGCTCTTGAGCTATTTTTAGTCGATTATGTAACTCTGCCCTACTTCCTGCCTCTCCATTCGAGACGCTCAGCCCTCAAAAGCTGTCTGCCCATTACATGTATTGAAGGTAAATTGACATACGGAAAGAACTAAAGGGTGTAAAATGGGTTTTGAAATACTAAAATTGAAATTGTGCATAAACCATCCCTCTATCCACCTGACTTGGCCCCTTAAGGATTCTATGTGGCAAACAAATTATATTTGACAATGAAGAGGGGAGGGGGTAGGGTGTACCTAGAACAACGCACGCTGATCATTACCCGTCGCGTCTGATATTCACAGCATACGATAATTCATAATACTAGTACGTGGTTGAATTGTCCGTATTTAACCGTATTACGTATAATAAATAATAATATTGCTGCCTGGCGAAACGTTCTTGCATCCTGTGACATTTTGCAATGTAAACTCTTACGGATTTATTCATCAACATTGGAAAAGGAAAGGTGATAATAAGAATTCTGAATAAACAAATTCTATCCTACTCTTTGGCACCATCGTGGTCGAAACTGGTGGAATTCTTGAGGATTCCCTTCACCGGTTTATTCTCCTCTGCCATGTTGACTGTCGAGCGCAGGCGCACAGGAAATCTACTGCTTAGCAAACCTTGGGTCGCCATTTTGAGTCCATTACTACCTAGTTTCTATATATTGAATATACCAGTATTTGAGGTTTTCAACCGATTGGTTTAAAATAAGATTTTTTGAATTTTATAAAAAAATATTTAAAGGGTGTATTGAATTGAATAAAACTTGGTACTAATAACAGGAGCTAGGAAATCTATTATGGATACAAAATGGCGCATAAATATCATAAAAATTGTAGGATGATAGTTGTAACCAGTGCTCTGATTCGCTGAATGTGTTGTCCTTTCTTAAGACTATCGGGGATAACATGATGCTTATCTCTGCATGGCAATATCATTTGATGTTAAATATAGTTTGATTCGTGTAATATTATCGAAATTAGGCTATTGAACATTTCCATTGTGATTGTTATAAGTTCTTTCTATCGTCAATAACACCACTGATTCATGGTTGATACGCCCCATTTTGAACCATTCAGGAGCTCTGTAACAGGTCGAGTTTAGGAGAGAAACCGACGACCTAGTCATTACTGATGAGTCAACACTTTATGTGTCAACCTAGTTCCACCAAATGTACACAGGGTGATTCATTTTCGTTTTATTGTCAAGCTAAGCTATATGATAAGAGATGGACGAAGCTTCAGCTTCTATTCGGACTCAAAACTTCGATGTATACTCGCTGTTTTGCGCTGATCTGACCTGAAATGAAAAGGATTCTTCCGAATACCAAAATGTATTTACTCCTACATTAAACAGAATATTGGTCACACAGTTCGCTCACCAACTTGCTAGCGTCAGTATTACTCACAGTAATTAAGTGTTTGAATGCATAACAATGCACGGGAATCAATGGAACATTTACAACACCTCATAAAAATGGAGTCTGTGCAAAGCATACAAATTAAACTCTGTTATAACTTGGGCATACATTTATCTTGTTTCTAAATGTAGTTCAGTCACCCCTCGCAATCCGGACACCTTTTTACGTTTTTATATATTTATGTTTGGATAGCGGGGGATTTGGATCGGTAGACACAAGGAACATTGCCCAAAAATAGACCTAAATATCTTTACATACCAAAGCCTTTTGGCTGCAGATAGGAGGTGCAATCATAACGCCCTTTATATCATGCACATGTATGCTATTATAATTATAATGAGAACAGAGACATGCATGATTTATATTATTTTCTTTCATCATTTATTTTATTTCCTTTCATCTTTGATATACATGTATTTTATTTCGAGCCTTGGAAAAACAGGGGCAGGCGTTGCCATGTCAACATCCTTGGTTGCCAACCACTTGCTGCTCTGCTTGAGAATGTCAGAGACCGTTGCCTTCCTTATGTTTAGTGCGCTCTCCTCCGCAATGCGAGCAATTATCACTGCAAGCCCAAGTTTTGGGTTGTCTTTCTTCATGTGGCAGATATGAGACTGGGTTGTTTTCACCACCCCTACTGCATGCATTGACTTAATTATGAAACTTAAAACCTTCTTCAATCATTGCATTGCGTGATCACTCTGATATTTTAATTAGTTGGTTGTCGAAGCATTTTTTCAGTTGTGCCACACAACCGAGTGGTTTGATCACTTGTTCAAAGTCAAATGGTGGAAAGGGCTTATTAGGGGGTGTTTTGTTAGTTTAACCATTTTCTATGCAATTCTGGCATTAATTAATACATAGAGCGTAAATAAACATCATTAAATAGGCATAAATGCGACCTCCCCTAACGATCCATGGAGAATCCAATCCCCACCATCTTATGACGTCATGAGACAGATATCCCATGATGTTGTGCGCCAATCTGAACTCGGGAATAATGGCGGACGTTTCACTTTCGGCTGACAGCAATGAAGAATGCCAGATTCTCATGTGACTGATGCATGATTGTCTTCCATCAACCCACGAGGACTGCTGAACGGCATCATCTCTGTCAGTTAAGCACCAACGTGCGCAGTTCACCTCGCAAGATAAGAAAGCGATCTGCCTGTACAAGTGCGACCATCCCTTGGCATCACAGCAGGACGTTGCATCGCACTTCAGCAAAACGTGGGACGAGGCTGTTGGACGAAGCATGATTTCAGACATCTTGAAGGTCAAAGACAAGTGGCTAGCTGCGGAGGGCAGTACGTGTACATGTATTGAAGGCCATTACATTTCAAAATAAAGAGATCGTTTGAAACAAAATGCATTTGTGCATTCATAACGTCCTGCGACCATAACGCAGTCATAACGTTAACATTATGGGTAATTTTTTTTTTGACTCCTGAGAGACCTGCTTTGGGGAACAGACGACCTGCATAACAACACAAAATTGGCTATGACAAATGCTGTTGTTATATCGAGGTTTCATTGTATATATATTTTTTAGTTCATCGTGTTGTCACTCCGATTGCAATGGAAGTTTAGGTAGTGGGCTAACTCTTAAAACAACGTCTTAAAACAACATTTCCTGAGTAAAAAAAATATATAATTATGTAATTTGGAGACTCTTTGAGTCTGTAACAAATGATACTATTGAAATATTAATATTTTCTTTGAAAATAATTGAAATGAGTCTGTAACGGCTTAATCGAGCCGTCCCGCCGGTAGTTAACTGGCGCCCGGCCATGCAGGTGGTTAACTGGCGCCCGGCAATGCAGGTAGTTAACTGGCGCCCCGCCATGCGGGTTGTCACCCGACGTACGGCCCTTATAAGGGCCAGCGAACGAGAATAAAGTCAGTCGTTTTCACCGGACCCAACGTGCTTGCATCGTTCCTTCCGAGCTACACGCTACAAGTGGTGACCCCGTCGAACAAAGCCACGATGACGCACGAAAGATCCGAAGGGCCTGCACCCGCGCTCATCGCCGCCGTCACCGTTAAGCTGCCGCCGCTCTCCATCAAGAACCCTGGAGTATGGTTCCGCCGTGCCGAGGCCAAGTTCCGTCTCTCCGGCATTAAAAACGGCGTGACGATGGCGGCCCACGCTGAGCGC
>KB310159.1:392061-425254 GCA_000328365.1 Capitella teleta
CGTACATCGTAGTGCAACGCCGCCCCAAGTCATTCCAGCTGGAAATCAATGGGAAACTGGACTGGGTGGCCATCGACCGACTGAAGGCTGCCCACTTGGAGGCCGAAACGCCAGCCTCGGCTCCCACGGCAACGACGGTCCAGCGGACCCGCAGAGGCAGGCCGGTTCGGCCCCCTCAGCGCCTGGGCCATTGATTGCACCAACTAACACTCATAGTTTTTATATTCTCTGCCTTAACAGCGTTTTTCCGCTATCAGTCAAACCCTTTTCTTTTTCTTTTTATTCACAACATCGTCATTAATTGCATGTGACTTTCTTCCGGGGGAGCCCTGTAACGGCTTAATCGAGCCGTCCCGCCGGTAGTTAACTGGCGCCCGGCCATGCAGGTGGTTAACTGGCGCCCGGCAATGCAGGTAGTTAACTGGCGCCCCGCCATGCGGGTTGTCACCCGACGTACGGCCCTTATAAGGGCCAGCGAACGAGAATAAAGTCAGTCGTTTTCACCGGACCCAACGTGCTTGCATCGTTCCTTCCGAGCTACACGCTACAAGTCAAATTACAGGAATTTGCTTCAACATTGACTGGTTGATTCTGGATTGCCACAGGGAAATAAGGTAGACTTGCTGCACAACAGAAAGAAACTCTTCTTTAGTAATGCTATACACGCCAGAGATGTGTCGTCATCCGAGTGCATCATGCAGGTGCCTGGAAATAGAAACAGAAACATAATGTTTTAATTAATTATTATGGTTATAATTCATTCCTGGTTATGATTGATTTCAAACTCAAGGTAACTTGAAAGGTAAGATATGCAACTTGATATTTATTTCTTTTAATCGAGCCCCCCTCGGAAAAAAAAAAAAAAAAAAATTGGACCAAGTTTAATTACATTTAAAGGGATGGGGAACTGAATTTTAAGTGATGTTCTATTAACTCATAGCACCAATTGATAGCATTCCGTGCCAAGAACACCATGCCTGGATGCAAGCGTAAGGAAATAATGCATTCCGAATATCGGGGTTAGCATTGCGCCTATGGGAGAATGGCTTCCATTGCAAAGTATAGGAGGCAAACGTCAGCTGATGGCTTGCCATGATTGGTCCCGCTCCCCTCGTGAAGCTATCGATTTCAGCCAATCAGAGCAGAGCATCTTCGTCATAAAAGGACATCTTTGTTGTTTACGAAACGAAAGCGTCAGTATTGCGCTTGCGTGGTGCACTCTGGCTGACCTTTTTACTGTTTCAGGATGAGAAACCATGGTAGGTGTCCTAGAAAATTGCTTGCTAAAATAAGAAAAAGAGCGAAAAAAAAAAAATTTCACACCTGACTGGTGGCAAAATGATTATTCTATCTATTTCCGAAAATAAAATAAAAAATATCAAGGGGTTTAGTTGCAGGACACGCTGATATAACGAGGCCCATTGTAAAAGATGGGGAACTCGGTGTTTCATGACAGCCTCTGACGTCACGCCTAATTAGCAATATATCTCCCGCAAAATCGTTAGCGATGATATTCCTTGTGTGGGCCAGGCATATGAATCATTTTTGGTGTATCAAATAACGACTCAAAGTCTATTTTTAACCAGTTCTCCCTCCCTTTAAAATGATGGTGTTTAAAATTAGAAAGGACAAACTTGAAAAATCTCTTATTTTTACGATTTTAAGAAAATTGTACTATATTGTTATTGGTATGATCATCGGCATAGCCAGGATTTGTGAAGGGGGAGGGGAGTGTGCCATCCAAGTCCTATGTGGACTATTTATTATCTTTGATCTTTACTTGTCCAGCGTGTCAGCTACACGGTCATTCATGGAAACTTCAGAAATGCTGCACCGGGTAACTTGTGACATCAGAACACACTTCTAGTTATGGTTCTGGCTCAATGCTGAGCAGGACTATCCACACAAGTAACAAGTAGGCAAATACATTAAATTGTAACTGATCATTTATATTCAATTTCGCTGAACAGATTAAAAGTTAGAGACAAAATGAATAAGTTGTTGGTCACGCGTTCACTTCAGTCATTGGTAACATCAATTTGAACCACCCTGTAATATTGACGATTTCAGTAGGTTGTCCTAATTGACCCTCTTACTTCTAATCTCGTCTCGGTCGCCTATCTTGTTCCTGTCAAATGCGAATGTAAACATATTTTCATCCCAGCCGAAGGCAACTGGAGACCGATCTCTACTCCGTGATCGCCGCTGATCTAGTGAGAACGATTCACTTCGGAAGATGGAGGCGAAACCGCAGTGGTACAACATGCCTCTGCCCTCAGGCTGGGAGGCGAAATATGACCCCACTCAAAAGAAATTGTAAGTCTTATACTAACTCAGTCTAGCTGACATAGTCATGATAGTGATGATAGTCATGATGATAGTGATAGTCACATGCTATGATTCAGTGTGATACTACAGCGTGATGGACTCACCCAGTCACCGAGGGGTACGCAGACCTCGCCCGATTTAATTATTTGTGCTATACAGTATACTCAGTCATACTGATACTCATACTCAGTGAATAGTGATTAGTCAACACGCCTGTGTTACTCACTTTCTGTGTGTAAGTTAATGTAACTCAATAGTAACTGTTACTAGACTGTAGACACTAGTTTTAATGTAATTAGTGTGTAAATGACCAAATGTGTTACTCAACTTGCTGTTATATATATATAATTATATATATAGTCACTAAGTAAAGTAAGACTTGCTTAGCGTATTTAGTGTGTTACTCTGTGACTTTCACGCTTGTTGCTGTATTGATATTATGAGTTAATGACATACAAATAGTTCAATATTCTTTTTCCTCTGAACAGCTTCTTCATCAACCACGTCACGAAAACGACATCATGGGACGATCCCCGCATCGTAGTTTATCAGGAGCAGCAGAAACAGCAGGCTCAACGGCACCAGCCTCCTACTCAGCCTCAGCCTCAAGTAAGCCTCACTCACTGCCTCAGCAACTGCAAGCGCTTAGCATTGCGCTGATTGGGCTGATTGGAATCGAAAGACGAGGGTGTGCCTCCACAGAATAGAACAGCTCAGCTCGGGAGGGTTTGATTTATGCTTTGGTGATTTTTATCATTGTCATGTCATAACAGCAGATTTGAGTGGTAGAAGCAGATATCGCGAAGTCAGCAGCTTCGAAACAAATAATATATTTTATATTTTTTGAACATTCGTAAAATCTCTGTTTTGAGAAGTTTAGAAATTGAGGAAAAATATCAAGCATAGGCCTATTGTTACGCAATTGGGTCATCTCATTTCAATTATCATATAAAAATATTAAATAAATATTATATTAATCATTATTATTAATTATTATGCATCACATAATAATTATTAACAGTCTTTCAATGCTACTTGAGTCAACCACTGCCCGAAAGCCAGGAATGAAATGGAATCATTTGGTTGCTATCATCTTGCCAACTGTTCCATGTTTTGCGCACACCCGCTTTATCTTCTTTTGGCCCGATGCCAAGCTACTTCCCTCAGCAACCTGCGTCAAAGTCTCTCTTTTTCAGTCGTGGCAACAGGCTTCACCTTTCAGGCAACAGAGAGAGAACAGAGGTCATGACAACATCGCTATGAATGACCTCAAAGGCTGGCGCAAAGATGTGAGTATCTCTGTGGCGCATATAGAATCATCCTCTAATTTACTAATATTTGTTTGCGGTGAATGGATTAACTTTTGATGCATGCCACTTACCACTTGGTTTAAAACTTTGAATTAAGGCTCAGATGGAGAATGACCGTAACCTAGTGCTTATTGTGAGATGAAAATTCTGCTCCGCCAGGTTTATGAAACATACGGAATGCAAGTGGAAACTGTGCCGAGGCCAGATTCTCCTGTTGGCAGTCACCATGTAAGTATCAGTGGATCCCAGCCTAAATATGCGGATGTATCATTCAATGAGCAAGGATTTCTGATTTCACGATTTCATCTTGATTCGTGCTTCATTTGCTGAGAGACTTTCAATTATTATGATTTATAAGTTCCTAGATTGGTGCTTCAGTGCTTTGGAATAGATCGGTGGCTTGTTTCGCATATTGTGTGATAAGCATCTGTCTGAGGAACCATATGAATAAGGAAACGTTAAATTTAATCGATAGATGCTACAAAACCAAAATAATCATTAAAAATCTACACTCAGCCAGAAATATTGTTGCCCTTTGGTGGTAACCCTGTTGAAAAAAGCCTGCACCGTTACGACATGACAAATTGGTTCGGTTGAAAGTGTTTCTTATTCACCAGCACCGAGGCAGGTCTCACACTGGGGGCCATCACCGTGAGCCTCACCAGAGTAACGCCTCCTCGCATCATCATCATAGACAGAGGACGGTGAGGCTGTCGCTACCTAGGAGATATTCCTCTCTTTCTTCATCTGCTTCCAAATCAGTTTTGCATTTCTTTCTTCGATAATGTTTGTGAATTTTTTCGTCGCAATCTGCTAATTATTCAGCTTTGATTTTGCACGATTTTCGTATCCGAACTGAAAACCAACTGACGTTTCAAATTGGTCAAGTTTCAGCTGTTGTCATCTGCAAAGTTGTATATTGTATTGGCTAAAATTGACTAATTATTATTATGTTTCTGAATTAACAGTTTTTTCTTTGTAATATTAATACTAGAACAAAGTCATATTTTCTCTTCTCTTCAGATCTTTATTTATATGTACATCGTTTTTACTCGCTGCTCGAGTGCAAATTCAGGATTTTTGTTTTTGACCAAAAATCTACGAATGAATTTGCGCTCCTATTTTTCTCTCGATAGCACGAATCTCATTACTCGCAATTTTTGCGTATTCTTTGACTCGACATTATTTTCTTGTTTTCTGCTCTTTCAGGAACCCAGTCATGGCGTAACTCCTGACCCCGAAAAAGTTCGCAAACTGTGCCAGATGTTTCCAACGGCAACCGAGAGTCAAGTGAAAGACCTCCTCAGCTTGTAAGTCATTTACCAAATGCTCTCCCTTTATTTCGCCATCATGTTATTTCAATCCCAAATCAAAATTTCTCTGGTCCTCAAAACTGTATCATGACTGCCTACCAATATCTCCATGGCAACACACAAAACAATAGACACCTTGGGTTGCAATGGTGGAGATGTAAAATAGTAAAATAAGAAAACATTAACCGAATTATGATCTCACTTCGTTTTATGACCACTCAAGGCATTAATTAATTTATTTAAATTCTGCCCAAGACGGAACAACGTTGAAGGACTGACGATTGTTGATCTGGAGAAGGGAGGTCACGAGAGGAAGGTTGGCAACGCACAGGCGCTGATGCTCATGAAGCTGCATCAGGAATTTCCTGACGCTGACAAGGATGCAATCAAAGGGTTTATTAGGAGGTAGAGCAACAAGCCTTTCTCTCCCACCCAAACCCACGTACTCTCGACTTATTCCTTGTTGCATTTTGTTTTCTGGAAATCGTTGTCTTGTTGCTCTGCATGGCTTTTTATGTGTTGAAAGTTTTGTTTCAAAGAAGTTAAGGAGGATTGTGGCAGTTCTTGTGTTTTGCAATTTTTGCATTTGTATGTTTCTTTCAAATATTTAAGATATTTACTTAAAAGTAGTGATAGACGAATATTGAGCTTGTCTGAATATTCGAAGTCGAAGCTTCAAGCAGGTGATATTCGTTGAAGCCGAATACGGAGCCGAATATATACCCGCTCCAATGCAGCAATACTAGTTAGTACCTTCATTATAAATGTAAGCTGGTGAGCTCAATCAAGTGACGTCTCTTCAGGCAGCTGACCAATGATAGCAACAGCTCTCAATTCGTGATTGGTCAAGTTCAGTTGTGTGCGCAGATGCCCTGCCTTTTTTTTTTTAAGCCAATAAGGTCAACGAAATTTAGAGTGTCCTAAATTGTGTCCAAGAAATTTAGAGTGGATATTCCTTCCAAACATTGTTACTATTTTAATATTTATTTTAAAACTTCAATTGGGAAAGTTTGTTCTTCTCATTAAAAGTTTGGACAGCGTTGGATCCGATTAAAAATATTCTTTGTTGATTCTCTTCCATTTTTATGCATTCAAGCGTTAAATTACTACAACTAATGCAGGCGCTGGCACGCTGGCGAGTAAACAAAGTGACCAAGAGAGTTTAATTAATGCAGGAGAAAATAGTTTATTTTTAATTTTTATATTCGGATTCGTTGAACTTTTTTAATTCGAAGCCGAAGCTATGGAAATTAGCCAAAATTTGCAGAAGTCCAAAGCTGAAGATTCGCTCATCACTCATTTAAACTGATTAATTTTACTGTAGCTGTGCATGACAATGCCATCGAAAACACAACTTTATAACATGTTTGTAACAAAATTACCTGTACATTCAATACTATGATATAATTATAACATAATAGTTGCATCACTTTGTTCTATAGCTCCATACTAATTTCACTCCTTGTGTTGTTTGATACATCATGAAACGATTGCATCTGCAGTGCGGATGGAGATGAGGCAGCTGTTCGGCTGCAGCTGCAGGAGATGGGATTCGCTTCCAAGACAAGCGCCCCCGCTCCCAGACACCACAGCCCAGTCAGGGTGTCGTCACCGAAACCTTCAAAGCCGTCGATATCTGAGCAACAGAAAGAACAGCGTTCGTTCGTTTCTCTCTCATTTTTCATAAAGTTTCAAATATTTCTCCTGAGTTTAGTTTTGAAGAAGTTGAAGTCCGAATTTCCTGAGGCATCTTCGTTTGTGGTTTCTGCTGCCCTCGATTCGTGTGATCACAACGAGAGCACAGCACGCAGCATCCTCAAGAGCAGCTACTCTGCCCCCTCTCAGTCGGCCTCCAGCGCACACACTGCTACTACCTCCTCTGGGTACGTCTGCACTTGCAAGAATTTGTACGACAGACTTACACATGTAGCAGAATAGTAAACATTTCACATTTGCATTCTTGTTTGTCGTTCAAGTGCTGTTTTATCAATGCTGCGTTATCAGTGAGTCATCAGAATCTTTGCACTTTTCCAGGTACACTCCGTACACCCCCAGTCAAACAGTTACCACCACTGAGGCCACGGGTGAGTAACAGCATTATCTCCGTTACATCACGCAAATTGCAATTTGCAGAAGGAAATATCGGAGTGTTTTTCCCGGATATTTTCTCTGAAGTTAAGCCGGCAGCAAAACCTATTTCAAATCTGCGGTTAGTTTAAAAAATTAAAAATATAAAGCCGCCTCACAAATTTCTTGATTTCCTTTTTCCTAACCAGGGAAATTGCAAGATCCTCTCCTTCCCCTCCCCATACCTCCACCTCCACTCCTTCCCCCCCTCCACAGAAACCAGCTGCTAAACCCAAGTCAGTCCACTCTTCCAGGTTGTTGTGGATTCATTCTTTCGTTATCAGGTCTTCTACTAAGAAGAAAAAGTCGGTGAAAACGAAGACGAGTCCTAAGAAATCCCCCGCAAAGGTCATGAACTACCGCAGTGAAAACCGCATGCAGGCAACTGGTCCGAATAGAGCTCTTGCGCGGGGAGCTGATAAAAATCTACTCATGTGAGTGCTTGCGTTTTTATCTTAGTTTGATGTTGTAACTTGCTGGATACAAAATTGAGCAGATTTTTTATTTATTTTTTCAACAGTTTTGTTTACGTTGAAGTTGTGTGTTACCGCTCGATTGATCAATTTCTTCGTTTTCCCGCACGTTGTGTTTCATTCTGCTTTGCTTCTCCCTCTAGTGACAATTATGTGCATGAGACCGGCCCCTGTGCCTCCAATCGCAAGGGAGCGGACCCTCTCAACCACAAGGGCTCCTCACGTGCCTCCGGCCCTGATCGCTCTCTGCACACTGGGCCCAACCACTCTCTCCTTTGTGGTGTTCGATCGCACAGGCTAACCCTCGAGCTGACTGCGTTCTAGGTTTCTCTCTTCTTTCACAGGCGGGATTACGTCTCAGTTGACGGCCCTGACAAGGAGAATTGCGTTGGTCATGACTCGACCTTGGTTCAAGGTCGTGACCTCAGTTTACCTCAAGGTCACAATGTTGAACTGAACAAAGGAAGTCCCGCTAGGGTGGCGACTGGTGGGGTTTGTGGCAGCGTCATGCAAGCTCTTTGTCTGCAGTCCGCTTGATTTTAGTTCTCATTTATTTCTAAGGCCAAAGGTTTTAACTATGTTACATTATATGGATACTAGTATAAATGCATGAGTTGTACATTTATTTATAAATAATTTTCATCTTGAGTATTTCTATCCATAAAATAACTGTAGGTTTTTATCATTGATGGTGCATGCTCTCCCTATGTACAGTAAAACCTCAATGTGTCAGAAGTTTGTGGGCTTAATATCTGGAATATCTTTGATATTATTGTTGCGTCCTTTGATATTAAAGCTGTCATAAAGTTCATAATAGATCTAAGGCTGGATTTCTTTAATTTACTCTAGCTTCGAATGCGAGCTGTCTTTGGTCGGCAATTCAGTAAAGATCATCACAAGCACACCAATAACAATGCCTTAGTTGAGATCCACGGTCTGTTAATCTTTGGAGTCAGCCTCGCTTTGGTTGCGGCTTAAACAGGGAAGAAGGCTGCCGACTGCTTTGTGGTGGGAAGTGCGGGGATGTTTGGATGCTTTGTAAACAACTGTTTATAACTTTCTTTGAAGTAACATGAGAAATATGCTTATAGAATTTTTGCACTTCAAACTATAGATCGGAAATATGTCTCAGGGACACAGAAAACACTTCGACACAGGGATAAATTTGAGAAAGAGACGTTCGACAGATTGTAATATTTGGGGCGTTTCCGATGTCTGTACTGACCGGTACACTCTAAATACTGTCCGAATATAATTAAATTTGCAATTTGTTATACCATTGAATCAAAAGATCATCCTAAAACAAAAGAACACTGAAGAAAAGATAACTTTATACCTTCTAAGGTTTTATTAATGGGTTCAAAACCTTAGTTATTTAATTTAAACAATTTCCGCTCGCAGGCATTAAACTTAAATTTAGCTATCCTATCACAATAATACTATCTAGAAGTTGGGATTTATTTACTTTTAGGAAATATAAACCATTGAATATTATTGTTTTTTGGATTACACCCGGTAGCCCCCGTTCAAGACACGATACCTCTCTCCCACTTGTCGCGCTTTGTTGCCCGCTTTGTCCTGGCTTGTTTCGTTGTGTTGCTTCCTGAATGGATTTCTTGTCCGTGCGTCTTGGACTTCCCGAGAGATAACCGTCCCGTCCGTGGCTTCCTGAGTGATTTCTCCTGTCCGTTCGTCTTGGACTTCCTGAGTGCAATCTGCCTCTCCCGTCTCTTGCTCTGGGTTTAAATTTGTGTTTCCACGTGCTGGCCGTCACGTAGGCCCTTTCGCCTGAAGTAGACCTCTTGAGAAATCCCGCGCGTGTTGGACATTATTCCCGAGTGGAAGAGAACGATCTTTCGGTGCATTTATAAATTTCCCAACTCTAACGGTCAAAGTATTATAGCTATTCACTATCCTTTTATATGAAATCGAATGCATGCATAATAATGATTATAATACCTGAAAAATATATAGAAATGTTAAACATAGTTATATACGCTCCTTATCTCGTCTTGGGGTCCTCATCCTTTACAAGATGTTAATGCCAATAGTAAAGTATAGGAAAATCGTTGCGACTTCGAAAAAACTTTGACATAAAGAGACATTTGAGAGACGGATGTGCGACACATTGAGGTTTTACTGTATGTATATTTGATCTGATTTTTAATCACTCTACGTTTTTTTTTTTGAATTTATAAATAATTAAATAACAGATAACTGAATGAGCAACTGTATGCAAAATGTATCCTTGTGTTTGTGTACCATGCTTTGCATCAAAAATTTTATGTCTATTTTCGCATGTATTGTTGGTGCATGTACAGTATACTCAAGAGTTTTTTTCATGTAGCATATTGAATGTTTTAAAATTAACTCACTGTTACCACAAACTATAAAATCACATAATTATACTCATGAATTTGAGAGATCTGTCTTTTAATAAAATGTTGTGATATTTTTTTCTGTTTTGCAAAATAAATTTGTATCCAAAATATATTTCATTATTATTTTTCTCACATTCTGAAGAAGAAACAAAAAATCCCCATCACACACAGCAAAAACAGATTGCATAAGTAAACAGAAGAAACGACACCATGAATTTTGCAGTTTTTATTTATCAACAAATTGAATCCCAAAAAAAACCCAAAGTCAGAAGTTACAAATGAGCAGCGTCGGAAGCGTTTTACTTGGTCCTCTTCTTTCGCTTGCCTTGTCGCTTGCGTGTCTTGCTCTCCACGATCTGTTGCGATTGCTTCTTGATCGTGTTCCTCGTGGGAATGTCTTCGTCGTCACCAGTGTCCTCGCTGTCCTCAAACTTCATATCTTTCTGCGATTGAGGAAGCTTGATCCTCGTGTTGTAGTTGGGCAGTTTGTGCTCTGCCGTGTTGTGGAACTGCAAAAGACAAGGTCATTACAAGGTCATTTGAAGGTCATACAGAAGAACCTCCTCCTCTTCCATGAGTGTTTGCACTTCGGTGATGTCCTTGCCTGAGGCGTCCAATTCCTCCAGCAATTTCAGCAACTTCTCTTCGCAAATTGACAGCTGATCCAGAACGTATTCATTGGAAGTCGGTGATATTTTCGCCTTCTGTACTTGACTTGACGGCTGATAAAGGACAATAAACAATGATGAGGTCATAATCAAACTACAACTTACAGCTTTCAAGTTCTTCAGTTTCTCAGCCAGATGTTCGACACCAGATTTGACGTCCGTTAGAATCTTTGACGATTTGTCAAGGCGGATTGAACTCTCCTTCCTGCGTGTTTCCTCAGACGAGAGATGACCCTCGAACTCTTCCAGCACTCGCTGTCCACTAGTAATGCAATATTGATTCACACTTAATCAATCTCAGGCTGGGCAGTTTACCTGGAAAGCTTCGCCTCTCCGGAGTATTTCATTTCTTCAAATTCTTCTTGCAGCTTTTCCTTTTCCTCTCGTAGTCGAGCGATCTGTTTATCATTCTCTTTCTTCAGCTCCTCAAGATGAGCCTGAGTTTCCTCTTGGTTCTCAAACCGCATCACAACCTCCTGTGTTACATAACCCAAGTGCACTCATGCCTCCAGGAAAACCCCAGCAACCGACCTGAGTATCAGAAACACCCGTGGCTTCCTTGATCTGCTTAAACGCTTCCTCATATGTGGTTATCTTTTGCTGATCCTCTTCTCCCATCAGCGCTTGCCTCTGCTCGGCTGTTAACTCATCCTGCTGAATCGAACCTCTGGCCGCCTGTGAAGATAAACAGGTCAACCTCACGTAGCGCCTCCTTAATTTTCACTCACAATTCTGCGCTCAAACTTCTCCTGCATCATCCGCTTCTCCTCAGCCTCCTTGCGGACTTTCTGCAACTCCATCTCTCGCCTTCGTCTTTCCGCATAAACCTCCTTCTCCTGTCGCTCTAACTCGGTTTTCGCAGCATCTCGTGCGATGGTGGCGTCGTTCTTCATCGACTGCAGTTCCCTCAGCTCCAACTTCATCCTGTCATGAAACGGCTACAGCTACGCTTAAACGTGCACATCAACGAATCACCTCCGAATATCCTTCTCGACTTCATCCAAAGAGTTTTCGAATGATTTGTGCTCGTCCTCAAACTTAGCTTTAATCTGCACGTACGTTCTTCTGATGTGTTCCGCTTCTTTGCATTTCAGATTAGCTTTGTCTAAACGGTTCTCTAGACTCCTCAGTCTCTGTGAATTAAACATGCCTTGAACTCAAAGGCTCAGGACGACGCCACGAATGACCTCTGACCTGCGAATCCTCGGAGTCTCCCGCGTCAGTAGCGACAGCATCAGATGCGTCTTTTTCCATCTGGTTGTAACTGGTTTGCAGCTCTTCCAAACGCTTTTGCTTCTGTACGGATCTGTATTTCAGGCTGTTTAATACATTCACTCGATCTCTGACTTTCTCGTCCATTTTCACAATGGCCACCTTGAACATTTTGTGTTCAACATTGTGCAAATTAATTTTTCATCTGCACTTACGCCACCTGGCTTGTCTCTGAGCGCATTACGATCTGTTGGATGATCCTGCAATCCTTTACTGATGACATGTTCATCTGCCTGTGAAAAGCAAATTATTTCACATTACTGATACTTTATCTAGTACTAGAACAAGTACACGTATGCATTTAAGAAATTATTGAATTTGTTTTTAACGTTGGATGCGTTACTTACAGCCAACTTGACGGCCATCAGCCTCCGCAGATCTTTGTTTTCCTTGCGCAGACTGCCGATCTTCTCCTGGTTCTGTTGCATCGTCCATTCTGCATTTTCATAGTATGCTTTCCTGTCTCCCTCTGGAAACAATGTTGATACACATATTATTTTCTTATGCATACAGCAAGACGTATTATACTTATAAGTTATAGCAACACCATACATGTATTAATGAATATATTGAATGTACATGTATTAGCAGTTACACTGCAGCCGATTTGAGCCAGCCTGAAAAAAAATCACAGGTAGTCAGCCAGCCAAAAAAGGCCTCAGCCAGCCACAACTCAGTCGGTTGGCTGGTTTCGGGGTATACACAATAACACATCATATTGATATAATGATATATGATCATTATAATTATTATCATAATCATATCTGAATTCTCACCAAGTAATTGGATCTTTTTCCTGTATTCCTCGATCTGTTCGATCGTGTTCTTGTTAGCTTGTGCCTTCGTAGGCATTTTGATGCCTTTTATGCCACCGATATGGAATATGAACGACTTTAAACGATAAAACTTCAACAAGCGCTCAGGACCTCCATCTGCCAATGAATGTTTACGGTTGCTATTGGCGATTGCGCATGCTCAGAAGCTATGAAGTGCGCTATGATTCCATGATGTACCTTTTCATATTTGTATTTTATTAATTACCGTGAATGGAATCTTAGCATAAAAACTTCGTGTAGGTATTCTTTCTTCCTGTAAATGATTTTTGGTATAATTAAAATTAAGAAAATAAGCATCAATAATTATCAGAATCTACATTTCGCCGTACGAATCATGCGCGTTATGATAATTATGATCTGAAAGTCATAACGCACTAAGCACCTCTATCCACAATTATTCCCAAAACCGAAATCATGATATTGGGTGGTTACAATTGCTTATATATCGTTGTTGATATGTCCGATTATAGTTCATGGATTTAGCAATGATCTGAAAAATTAAAATGTCAATAATCAGGTAAACTTCCACACAATCTACCCATCAGCAAAATCATAACGCACCCCGCAGCGCCCCCAAGCGAATGGAAACTGAAACATGCAAAAAAGTAAGTTTACGTCACATGACCAACCACAATGGCGACTACCTTCCAAAACAAACTCAACGAATTGGAAGCGAGATTGAAAGCGGAAAATGCCGCTAAATCTCAAGATAAAGCGCCCAAAGACTTGAATTTAGGAACTTCCTCCCCTCGGAAACCCAGAGCATGTAAATTGTCCTTCATTTTATCTTCTACCGTTCTGTCCACGGGCATGTCAAATTTGACAGCACAAGTTGAAGTTTGAAGTTGAAGTCCCCTACTGGCCCTAGTCGGCCTAGTCCCTAGTCCTTGGTTGATGTACTTTGTTCAGTCTTAGCATCAGTCAGGATGAGATGATTAGGCTCAATATTATTGCTGAGTCAGAACTAAAGTCTGATTTAACGATTTCGTGAGGACTTAACCAATTTGCTCAGTAAGACACAACTCACAAGGCCTTGTAAAGTTGAGTTCTGCATCACCAGACTTTCAAAGGCGGAGTGCGATCATCTATGCAGTATCTGAGTATGCATGAATTTCTATTATCTGTGGGGTTGCGCTCGATAAAGATCCCTTTAGAGTAAGGCCATGGTGCCTTTCTTGGGTTTGAGCTTTCCGTGTCTCGCATTATAACTGTAATCACCAATAACATCATAACATCTGCCATAGCAACAAAACAGCGTCTCTGCTTTACCCTGGTCAGTGGGGGCTCATTTGCAGAGCACCACATTTGCAGAGCAGGGCCTTGATACATTTGATTGCCTCGTTTTACTGCTGGGGACATATTACCTTTACTGTACATTCACATTTTCTTCCCATTGCAGTCACAGAATTAGGCTTCGGTCGTTCTCCTAACAATGTGTCAACATCTCCCAGCGGCACTTGTCCCATTTCTTTGAACTTACCCATGCGCCCTGGGTCAGTGCCATGTCCCTCTCCTTCCCCTTCTCCTCGCTCCACTGGTTCTCCGAGTCCCTCGGGGAGCTTTGGGATACCAGGAAGTCCAGGCAGCCTCTCAATGAACGGCCCAATGCGTCGCAGGCGAGACTTCCAACTGCCGTGCTCTCCTCAGGCACCTAAACCGCCTGATGGGTAAGCTCATCACCCCCCTTAAGCCCCTTAAACGGCATCTCGATGACCTCCCCAGGCATGAGATTGAAATGAAATACCAGGAAATTATGAAGAATTCTGGCATTTTGTATCTTGATGGCGCGGTAAGATTGCCGGGGATTTGAGTTTCATTTTTTACAATTCTCATCGTAGAAACGACCGGTTGACATTAATGAGTTGGAATCTCTTGGTGAGTTGGGTCACGGCACTTGTGGTCATGTGGTCAAGATGCGGCATAAAAACACAGGAACCGACATGGCCGTTAAGGTATCAGCTGCTGAATCAATTCTCACATAAAATTATCTTTTTTTTTATCCTCGCAGCAAATGCGGAGAACAGGAAACAAAGAGGAAAACAAGCGAATTATCATGGACATGGACGTTGTACTCAAATCGCACAACTGTCAGTACATCGTGCAGTGTATCGGCACTTTCATTACCAGCGTGAGTGGATTTTACTTATTCGTTAACATTTTATCAAAGTTGTTTTCGTACTCAGAGCGATGTGTGGATCTGCATGGAACTTATGTCCTCATGTTTAGAAAAGTTACTCAAACGAAATGGAGGCCCAATACCAGAGAAAATACTTGGAAAAGTTGCCGTTGCTGTAATATTAATATCAGTAGCATTGTTTCGAATAATTCAGATTTTTATTCCCCATCAGACCTTGAATGCTCTTGATTATCTGAAAGAAGCTCATGGCGTAATACACAGGGGTGCGTATTTTTTTGCTCTTTTTACGTATAAAACATGTCCTTGCTTTGACAGACGTGAAGCCGTCTAATATTCTCGTTGATGAGCGGGGACGAATCAAGCTGTGTGATTTTGGCATTAGCGGCCGACTTGTTGATTCCAAAGCCAAGACTCGAAGTGCTGGCTGTGCTGCTTACATGGCGGTCAGTCAGGAGTTTGATGCTGCGACAAATCTGCATTGTCTCTTTGTTTGTGTTCAGCCGGAGCGGATTGACCCTCCGGATCCCACGCAACCTGATTACGACATTCGAGCTGATGTCTGGAGTCTTGGCATCTCACTCGTAAAAAAAAAGGTCGTTTTCATACGATTCATTGTTTTTATCGTAATCATTTCCAGGTGGAGTTAGCTACCGGTGTCTTCCCGTATATAAACTGCAAAACAGACTTTGAAGTCCTGGCAAAGGTCCTACAAGAAGATCCTCCCCGCTTGCCTCGTGGTCAAGGATTCTCAATGGACTTCTGTCACTTTGTCTGCCAGTGGTCAGTAATCTGTATTATTATTGAATCCGGTTCTAGTGCGTTTGTACTTTCTTCTAACAGCTTAACAAAAGATTACAAGAGAAGACCAAAATATAAGAAGTTGCTGGTGAGATTTTGTTTTGTTTTTTATTTGAAAATTGACGATGATTTTTTTATCTTTTCAGGAACACGGTTGGATAGTCCGCTACTCACGGCTTCCTGTGAATGTGGCGCAGTGGTATGCAAGAGTGTCGGAGCGAGCGCCGTTGACCCCTACTCCGACCCCTAGTCCCTTGAGCCCCCACGCTACGTACCTAGGCTGAAGTCAAGTGTGAAATGCCAACTTCAGGGAGATTTCGTTCATTGAAAGATCACAAAATAGGTTTTTTTTATTTGTCTCTACTCGTGCCACAATTGCGTTGGATTTGTTGATCAAATCTTCTGAAGAAAACAAAAAGCGTTTTTAAATAAATTAAACGTCTGACAGTTACTTAAGTATTCTCTCAGGGCCATCGAGGATCTTGTTTAGTTCAGCTATTTTGCGTCTTAGTCATTGCTCAAATGAAGAGATAAAATGGGCATTCCTCTCAATCACTGTTTCTAGATCGCAATTGAGCTTATACTGTTACCTCTGCCAGAGTGTGTGCATGCATGTGTGTGCGTCTACTTCTTTATGCACACACAGTGTGCGCTGAAGCAATCTTTTTTTTTTTTTTTCAGTCTTTTTTTTTAGGCCGACCTTTCTGACCTCAGGGTCATAGCTTCTTTCATCAAAGACCCCCAATTCCTCTTGGCTGTTTCTGGAGTTTAACTAGCATATCAGACAAATTTGTTATCATATTTTCTCAGTTTTAAATTCCTATTTCAATCAAATGAGCCAACTTTATTCTGGATTTCATTTCTCGGTATCATTTCCATCTTATATCGACTCTTTGCTTTTCAAATAATGTACGTGCAATGTATAATTTATGTTTTCATGTAAGTTAATCCTGTTCATGTGTGTTAAAAAACAATACGGATTGTTGACAAGCAGCTGTGCATTTTATTTCGTTCCATTGATCAAATAAAGACATCTTTTTCCATGTGTTTCTACGAGTGGGTGCTCACTTGCTTCAACCCGTTTAATGTGAAAGTTATCGGTATTTCTGATTGTACACAGTCTCTCTTGTTTGGGTGGAAGCATAATAAACCATAGAAATCTATATTACATTATGTATATCACTAAAACACGTCGTGAAATTGTGTTACATGTTCAAGTTAACTGACCAGCTTAACAAATCGCACATACATATGATAATACCTGTATAATATAATTATGCCTCCACCAAAGTGCCTTCGGTTTAACCTTAACTGGGCTGTTTCAATGGGTTATTGGTAGAGATACATTGATCCTGGATCTGAATCTGGGGTTCGATTTGTTTAATCCTTTCCATGCTCTTTCTTTGCTTCTAAAAATACATAGCTATAAGAATAATAATATTAAATTGTTAATCCCACCGGGACAGTAAGGGATATAATTATTCCGAGTACACAATACTACTGCGCATGCGTGATGTCCATCGCTGCCTTCCGCTCATTTTGCCACGCGTGATTGTGCAACGAAGCATGAATCTTGTTCGCAGTTTCACATTGTTATAACCCGAACTCATACGAAACGAGGAGAGCTGAGGAAGAAGACGTAGAAATACGGATTTTTAGAAGGCGCAAATGTATAATTTATGAGCGAGTTTTTCTTGGGACTGATACATGCATGGTTGCATGTCGCAAGTTTGTATATTATTTATGGCGATAAGTTTTCATCTCCGTGTATGGGCATGTATTATGCATACGCGGCTGAGGTTCTCTACTTCTAAGGTTAACTTATGGCCCACGATTTGCTGTAACTATTGAAGGAGAACGCATCTATTTAGATAGGCTTATGCATCATTTATATTTTCAAGAAACAGTTCCACGATTTTCACAAAACGTTCACACATGACGACAGAAAGCGCCAAAGAAAGATCACAAAGTTCTGACTTCTACTGCATTTACTGATTTGCGTGTAGTACCATGCTCGACTCCGAGAGTAGTACTGCCACATAGCCCTATATAGGTTTCTTCAGCTCTGCTATATAGGCATACTATATGTCCAAATTGTGATATACATACACGTACAATTGCTTTATGCAGTATAATAACTTTATAACAGTATATAATGCACGTGTATTAGTCCTTGAGCTGGCAGTCCAAATACCAGAAAAAAGGTAACAACAATTCGGGAAAAACGAGACAGGGATTTTTTAAATATTCAACATCCCTAGTTCACGTTTTAGCGTGATAATAGTAGCAAAGTGGAAGCTTGTGGACAGAAAACACTTTTTGAACATGGTAGGGGTGTGTCCAAAAGGACAATATTACGTATTTCTAAATGTGTTTAGTGTGAGCCCCACAAACTATCTACATCCACAGGGGTTATCGCTAAAATCGCTCATAACTTGGCGTCATAGAGACTACCATAGTAATAGTTTGGGTCCAAACCCACATTGTCGGGGTCAAGGGTCACATTGGAGGGGTCTGATATGCAATAATCCGATTGTAGAGATGTGATATCCAATATATGTGGCACAATGAGCACGTAAGACAGCAATTGTCCCGTGCCGCAGCGGCCATAATGGAAATGTAACCTTCACAAAGGTCAAACTTGAGTTTTTTCATCCAGCCCAAGGACTATAATATTATACTAAATAATAAAATACTACGATCTATAATACCAAAAACTCACCGGAAATAGGATTTTCGGACTTCCGGTTCAATTGATTTGATTAAAAACCTCTTGAAGGTCTCCGTGTTCAACTTCACAAGAGGATTTGAAAGAAGTGTCTGTTTGAGAAAAATAAACGCCCCTCGCTTTCCGGGTTGTAATTTAGGGCCTATAGATGCGCCAACAAAATATTATGCTTACAGATCCACTCAAGAAGACCCTGGATCAGACTCCAAGGTTTGACTCCAAAGGATGAATGTCGATGGTCTTGTGTCTTCTTCACTTGTCGCAGTCTAATGGTTTCGTCTTAGAATTGTTTATCTCGCCAATAAACCCATTATTTATGTGTGCACCCTTGCAAAACAACTCGAAGAACAATAACAAGTGCAGGATGAAGTGGTTCAGTGATCTCATTATTTATCCAAGTAACTAGCAGACCGATCTGCAATCGAATTATTGTGATTATGATTTGAGATATATGTGTATGTCACAGCTGCCAGAGAGGAATAATTTAATGGCTAAATTGTGGCTGCGACTTCATGCCAGCTTCCAAACAAACGTTGATCGAATAATTATGGCGAAAGGTTGCGTACTTGGGAAGAATTCTATTATTGAAAGACACTTTATCTGGAAACAAAGTTCAATTATTTCACATGTGGAGGAATGCATTCACTGCATGCTCGGTGCTTCACTACCAGAGCTTTCGGTTACTCAGATGGACTTCCGTGTACGGTATACTCAGACATTTCTCATGCGCACAATCTTACTTCTGAGAGGGACTATTCCTTGCCTGTGCTATCCCCCCGCCCTTGCTGAGAAAATCCACTGAAAGAGGCATGAATTATTCCTCCCTCAGAGCTACCTTCTTCCCACTTACCTAACATATACAAAAGATGATCGGAATTCCGTGTCATTCCTGACACAGCGCAGCAACATGCGGCACTCCACAGAAATCCCTTTCACAGAAGTCACAATTTGGGGCATTACCGAAACACGCACTCCGAGCAATCTCTTCGGGAAAATCTACTACTCACTCGTAGTGTTCGTGGGACTGGTCGGCAACACCCTCAACTTGGTTATTTTATCTAAAAGAAACTTGACCTTATTTTCATCGACCGTGTATCTCATTGGACTTGCATGCGCTGATATACTTGTACTGATATTTCAAACAACGCTCAAATATGTCGTATATAAGAGCTGGGTAGTAACCGGACCACACGAATTCATGAATTTTGTTTGTGTTTATAACAACTGGATTTTGATTGGCGCTGTGCGAGCCTCGTTCTGGATCACAGTCGGTTTCACGATCGAGAGGTACATCGCCATTGCGCATCCCCTTTGGGGCAAAAGGTGGTGTACGGTCTCCAGAGCGAAGGTGAGTCAAATATGCCAAGGAATTTGAAATCATATTACTATGGTGCAAGTATAATGCGTATAAATGGCATGGATCACCAAAACGGGTTCCTTCAATAACAGTGCAAGCTTCTCAGTGGAGCACTGTATAGAGCAACGGCAATTATACTAACACCATTATAAGTCCATATCGACGCACTATGTGATTTATAGGCTTGATTTCTCGAGGAAAAACTCTTCATAAACTGAACTCTTTCTTTTCTTCAACAAAGGTATATATTTGAATTTGTGTATTGCATATTTTATAATGCCACTGTCTTGATGTAGCGGTAAAGGTGAGTAAAGTTACTGCAAGTACAAGAGGTCATTTCTTCATAACTATGATATCAATAATTGAAAATGTACCGCTGTCGCATCTGGGAGAATAGAAGTGGATCGTAAAGGTTTAAGTTTACACCGAATGCTCAAAAGTTAAATGGTTCTGGGAGTTTTGAATACGGTTGGGGTTAGTCAGTTAATTTAGGTTTGGGATTGCTTTCATCGTGGGTTTCATGTATATTATTTATATGTATAGAGAATTCTGACTTCCGCATAGAAGCTATAGTTGGTCTCTATAAAAGCATTGTGTAAAAGTGCCTGTATCATATTAGAAATCAATTGATTGGGAGATCAATGATAGAACACTCGATAGAATGCAGCTATTGACAAAACGCATTCATCGTTTGCTATGTAAATAACAAAAGTCGGTCAGTGACTCAGTGAGGTGTCAGTCAGTGACTCAGTGAGGTGTCAGTCAGTGACTCAGTGAGGTGTCAGTCAGTGACTCAGTGAGGCCGACTTTCTCAACATAATACGACACCAGAGATGATCGCTCGTCAGATCATTCCATTGTATTTCACTCAAGAATCGATATTTAATCGCACCAACTAGCCCGGTTGCTACCTTTCTTATCAACTTGAGTGTCATCAATACACAAGTCGAATCCTAGCAACCACTTGCTCGCAATCATAGAGCATTCATCACCCATCCGCGTTCTATCCGTGCATAAACAAAACCACACTATCCAAGGAATATATTATTTCGGAGTTCACAGGGACTACGCAGTAAAATGAACGGCCGTGACTGTTCCTCGTCAGGGGATGACGTAACCAAATACAAAATTAATCGCCATTTAAAGATATTCGAAGCCAGCGCAGCGATTCGACGAAGGGCGAGCAACAACAACAAAATAGCCCGATCACAACTTGACCAGAGACTCCGCTATTTGAACAAAATGGCGGCTGTCGCCAGGGCGAAGCAACAACGGAGTTTTGACGTTGCCATGGAAACGCTAAAGCGGATCGACGCTCACAGGACGGTTTTGCAAACCATGTTCAAATGTTGTGATTTCAACTTCATGTACCACACCCAAGCAAACCATCGGCAGCACCTACCCGCTATTCATGTCAAGATTTGCAATTCTGGATTTACAAACAAGACGCTCCGATCTTACGTGGACAAGGTCATGAAAGAACGAGATCTTTGTTACCATGGCAGGCAACAGAGGGCGCGGATGCTGGAGGTGCTTCTCCTAAGGTCGAAGCAGCCGTTCGACATCGACAGAAATGCGTCGTTTTCTACAGTGATTGCGAACCACGCAAATTATGTACAAAGAAATTGAAGTCGATATTCCGATCGCTGTCAATCATTCAATAAATTCCGGATTCAGAAATGGCATCTCAATTTGGTGAACTAATAATTATATGAGTTGTTGCAATTGCCTGGAGATGAAAACGGCGAGGCGAGTTTGCTGATAAGGAGTTTAACCAATACTTTTTGATTACAAGGCAAACACTCCCTGGACTCAACGTGGAGACAGCCAACAATCGCTTAAAAAAACGAAAACTTTTCTAATCATGTTTGACAGAATATTCATGATGGTTACGTCTCGATATCTTGTAAATTTTAGGCTGTCACTTTTTGATGTAAAAAGATATGACCGTATTAATCACGATCATTGGTCCCTTTTCAGCCAGATATAAGGGAAACACATGTTAAGCGGGAACAGACGCTCGAGCCCAGCCGTAGACAAAATTATGGCGTTCACGCGACATGTTCACTCTCATTAAAGCTTTAAATTATATATACCATTTATTGCGTAAATTCTTGATTTACAATAATTTTAATGAAAAAAAGAATGTTGCTGTTTGGTGTTTTTAGCCAAGGAGGAGGATCCCGCCATAGGTTTTCTCACATGCTTAACGCCCAGCAATGGATTTTAGTTTCTTTCTATGCCTTTTCGCATGTACAATCGTGTATGCGAAATAAATATTATATATATATTATTCTTCTTGTTGGCTTTAACTATGTTCTGCGCATGCACGAGGTTTTACTTCCGGGTTATCGGCCTATAATGTTGTGCTTCTTTTGAATATTTGCTTTAAAGGGATGGGGAACTAAATTTTAAGTGATATTCTATTGACTCATAGCACCAATTGATAGCATTCCGTGCCAAGAACACCCTGCCTGGATGCAAGCGTAAGGAAATAATGCATTCCGAATATCGGGGTTAGCATTGCGCCTATGGGAGAATGGCTTCCATTGCGAAGTATAGGAGGCAAACGTCAGCTGATGGCTTGGTTTGGCTGATGGCTGATTGGTCCCGTTCCCCTCGTGAAGCTATCGATTTCAGCCAATCAGAGCAGAGCATCTTCGCCATAAAAGGACATCTTTGTTGTTTACGAAACGAAAGCGCATGCGTGGTGCACTCTGGCTGACCTTTTTACTGTTTCAGGATGAGAAACGTGGTAGGTGTCATAGAAAATCGCTTGTTAAAATAAGAAAAATAGCGAAAAATATTTTTTTTTTTTTCGCGCCTGACTGGTGGCAAAATGATTATTCTATCTATTTCCGAAAAGAAAATAAAAAAAATATCAAGGGGTTTAGTCGCAGGACACGGTGATATGACGAGGCCCATTGTCAAAGATGGGGAACTCGGTGTTTCATCACAGCGACTGACGTCACGCCTAATTAGCAATATATCTCCCGCGAAATCGTTAGTGATGATATTCCTTGTGTGGGCCAGGCATAAGAATCATCTTTGGTGCATCAAATAACAACTCAAAGTCTATTTTTAACCAGTTCTCCCTCCCTTTAACGTTCAATGGATCGGCGTCTTTACCTTTCCCTTGTGACAGCTTTCAATCATTTTAACTGTCTCCGCTTTTTAAAAGTAACAATGAGATGGGATTTTGATTTAATCACCAGGGCAACCACACGCTCTGTGATTCGGTTAGGTTCGGAGCTCGTCGGGTGTTTCCGGAAGATCACTGCGGCGCTCGGTAGCTGTAAACGGAGGCATTTCGTGTTATATACTCTGATCAATACTTAGGAAAACTTCGTTGGAATTATCATTATTATTTTTAGTAGTGCTGGAATTCTTTAGCGCCTTTGGTGCATCTCAGTATGTCTGATATATATATTTTCCCTCTTAAATGATGTAATTCCATTTCGCAATTTCTATAATCCTTCTCCTCGTCATTTGCAGAAGACGCTAGTGGTGATCTACGCATGCGCATTCACTTACGGCCTGTACAACCTATTTATTCGATTCGTTAATCAGGACGGAAGTTGTAAATTCAAGAACGATGATTTGGCGTCCGCCATGGGATCACTGAATGCCGCATGTTTCATCATTACCTACGCCCTCGTCGCCATCTTCAACGGTGTGTAACACATCCATCTTATAGATTATGCGAAAACAATATATATACAGAGTGGGCCAAAAGTAGTCTATCTACTCCATGCTAAAAGCAAAAATATAAAATTGCTAAAATTTATCCGCAATTCCAAAAAAAATGATACCTGATCTGGATTGACTTGATTGACCTATTATTTTTATGCAAAGAAATCGCATAAAACGTTATTTTTGAATGAGGAAGGAGCATTTAAATGCGAAAGGTGAGTGATCGCAGAGCTTTTATGCGCGCGTCATAACGTGGGCCCCTGAACGAGCATTGTGGAATGTCAGCTGTTGCGTGGCTCTGCAGTACAAATTATCTGCTTTATTTTGATATTAGTAGATAAACATTAGTGCTACAATCTCAACAACAACGCTCACGAACAACAGAATAGTTCGTTCGTATCCCATAATAGTAATTTAAGAAGAAGAGTATTGAATGCATGAAGATAATTAATAATGCGTACGACTTAAACGACCGGCGGCAAACAAATATTTCGCGCGCTTTTTCTGCGATTTATGCGACAGGTCACTATGTGCAGTAGCGTGCTGAGAGCGATGCCTTATTTGGGCATCCAAATGATGCTTATCCATGGTCCGGGGCTGAAATGGACCATATGCTATGGACGTCCTTTGCTGCAGAAATTAAATTTTGAAATTCCATTTCGAAACTGCAATTGTGGATTGCATGCAGGATTGCATTTGACCACAATTATATTGGTCAAACTATATTAAAAAAACCTATAATAACTAATTGCCACTGGCATGACGAATCTTTAAATTTTAACAGTTAATCCTGTTCTCACATCGTCTGTCGCAATTTCGTTCAATTTCTTAGTTCTGTTGCCCAATTGCGTAAAAAGGTCGGGCGCTTTGCGGTGCTGCCTTTGTTAATATGGAGGATAAAGAACCCTGGAGATTTATTGCTAAAGATAGGGGGAAACCCCGTGCGCCCGTATATATCACTATAGAGGAAGACTAATGAGAGTGGACATGTGGGTAAAGCATTAGTTAAGCTCGTTAAATCGTCGGTCACCCCTATTAAGAAGAGTCAGCCCGCATCATTGCTTCAACGAGCGCAGTTTGCTTATAAGGAGATTAACAAATGCTTTTTGATTACACAGCAAACACTCTCTTAAAAGCAGCAATCGCTTAAAAAAACGAAAACGTTTCTGATCATGATTGACAAAAGTCGAATGAATCTGCAATTATATTCGATATTGATATTTTCACAACATATTCATGATGATTACGTCTCAATATCTTGTATTTTTTGTCGCTTTTTGGAGTCAAAAGATATGACCGTGTTAAACACGATTATTTGTTGTTGTCATTTTTCAGCCAGGTATAGAGGAAATACACGTTGAGCGGGGACTGGCGCTCGAGCCCGGCTGTGGACAATTAATAAAATTCGCTCGCTGAGCGTTCACGCGACATGTCCACTCTCATTATTCTTCCTCTGTGATATCATCGAACAAATCGGGTCTTAAAACCCAACCAAGTTCGTTTCCATGACAAACGCGTTTGCGCATGCGCAGCTCAAGCAGTGGCACACATTTTTCCGAATCGGGCCATCTAAATTCTGAAACGCGTGCGGGAAAACTTCCGCAATGCTGCAGCTGCAGCTGCAAATGTGAACGCACAAACATGCAATTGTGTGATGGAAAATATTGCGTGCGTGCGTTTTCATCAACATACTAGTGTGAACGGCGCGGAAGAAGCAAGTGATACCTGGTTGATGGGTTGTACACCTGTTCTCCACTCACGAGATCCACATCGAATTAGGCTTTCAGGTGGAGTTTGTTTAATTTCGTTAATTTATGGGTTGCGATGAGGTCATATAGCCACAAATGCACATTGATACACAATCGAATTTATTCATACACACTTTTGTATTTTTTTTTTCAAAGGTTTGATTATCTACGAAATCGCCAAACAAAGCCGTCAAATGAAGTTCCATGTCGCCAGCAAGAGTGTTCGTCGCACATCCAACCACCAACCCAACACAGAGGGCTCAACCAATGCAGTGAAATCTAGGTCAATATAGAAATGACATATACAGACTTCCAATACTTGTATTGCAGTTTGAGCTAATTTATGTGACCTTTCAGTGGGCGGCTAAGCAGCCAAGTTCACGTGACCATAACTCTGCTGTCGGTGTCCTGCATTTTCATGTTACTCTGGTTTCCATGGTTACTGGTCTATCTGAACGAAAAACTACCCAGCAACGTCCAAGGATTGCCATCCAACGTGAGTGTAATATTATAACATTGAATGATTCAATTTCATTGGAATCACATCGACCTGTCTTGGTTGGATAGAATGAAAAAAAAAAAAAAAAAAAAAAAAAATAATGAAACCCCCCCCCCCCCAAAAAAAACAAACAACCCAATAATAATGCAATATACAAAAAAATAACAAAAACAAAGGAACAAATTGAAAAGCAGACAAATCCTCTTATTATATGTTATGTACACAAATTTATTTCAATTGGACTCAAGGACGCTATTTTGTATTTTATAATTCTCGTGTACAGTAATTAAATCCTTAATTAAAATTGTGTTTGTAACATCCTGAACATTAGCGCCATATTTGCTCGACTGCATGGGTATCTCAAGAAGTACGTCGCATTGGTTTTCTCTAATGTGGTTACACTGCATAGAATTTACATTTTTACTCACAGTTCACACGCATTACATTCAACCACTTCTTACTTTTCGCAGGACACTCTGCACGCTTGCGCAGAGATCATGGGTCCTCTCAACTCCGCCATCAACTTTTTCTTGTATAACGTGACCAGCCGTCGATTTCGCCGGGAATTTCTGCATCTCCTTGCCCATTGCAGGAGCCACGACTCGTCCAGCACCAACTCCTCTCACAACAACTTTAGCCGCGAATTTGAAACGAGAAAACATAGCACAACGGAGACAAATGGCGGGCAGTTCCTCACCTCCACTCACTTTAATAGCAACGACAATTAAGATAGGAAACGAACCACGAGTTTCAAGTTTTTAACATAAACATGTTTCCGGCCTTGAGGAAGAGGTTCGGGATCCGGGAGCGGTCAGGCAACGGCGTTATGATTGTGAGCTATTTTTGTAATGGGCGTTATGATTGTGAGCTATTTTTGTAACGGGCGTTATGATTGTGAGCTATTTTTGTAACGGGCGTTCTGATTGTGAGCTATTTTTGTAACGGGCGTTATGATTGTGAGCTATTTTTGTAACGGGCGTTCTGATTTTTTAACTCTTTATCATCTCTGTTCGTGTGGTCATGATTAACTAGTAGATTGATTTCAAATTTTTAGCATTTAATCATTTGATAAACAATTGTAGGTGATTATATTGAATCCTTGGTAATTATATTGCACTTGAATCGGACGCCTCATACATGCATGGTCAAAATAAAAGTAAAGTTTATTGTCACAAATTATATCGGTGCTATACGACGATGTCTCATTTTGTTAATTAATAATAATTAATAATAATTTGTTTATTAATAATATCTATTTTGCCAAATGAGGCAAAGTGCGAGTGATTGATACAGCGAGCCAATTGGGGTCGTTCAGCGGGACCCCATCGAATACATGTACATGAATTATAGTAACTCACTCGCTATAACGTTGTCAGTTTAAAGCAGTATTGTCATAGAGGGAATATAATTATTCTTCCTCTATGGTATTATCTCGGTTGAATATGGCCCGTGCTCCAGTTGGAATAGAAAATAAATGTTGAGGAAAAGAAGAAGTTTTTTTTCACTTGCAGAATTATCTGCAAGTCAGAATTAATAATAAAACATTGGAGAGGCCTTGCGGATCAGTCTGAGGGGCCTCGCGGGCCGGATGTGGCCCGTGGGCCGGAGTTTGGGGACGCTATAATTGTTCACGTGAAGCTATGCATCTTTGGACTGGTATCTACATCAATATAGCCCGTTCACCCAAGCCAGGTCACACGTCCTTAAGCTTTTAGAACACTTAGAAAAACCGCATCATTATTTTAATGAAACGGGATGTAAATGACGTTAATGAAAAGGAAATAGAGAAAACATTGCAACACAAACATTACATAGAAAGAAAAAACACACACACACAGGAAGAACTGATTTCATTCACATTTTTCTTCAAATAAGTATCACTCCGTTCATCATAAAGATGCTTAAGTAATTTGGTGACACACTCATCACCAAAGTGTGCTGATATCAAAAGACACCTGTGACATCACAATCCAACCGACCTCACCCCCCCAACCCCTTCATTCAATTAAACCATGCTCAAAGAAATAGCTTCACGCTTGAGTGAATTTAGCGGAAGGACCACACTGCTTAAGCTCTTTAAAGGGATGCACTCAAGTGGAAAAGAAGAGATTCCATGACTCAGTGAATGAAGCATATTTAAAGGTTGGGTGGCACTGAACGTCAGAGGAATTTCATCGCTTGATAAACACAGGTGAGGGTGCTGAAACCACCGTTTCTTCAGTCTTAATACTATTCTTAATCATCAGAAATTCTTATATGCATTCCGTTGGTCACTAAAATGTTTTTTGCTGCCACAGATCATTGGTCAGAGTTTTGTTTGTTTATGTGGACAGTAACTGAACACGTGTAGCGTCAACACGGATACTTAGCTTTGTGTGTTGAGTCAATGGTTCCGATTAAGAGTAAACATTGTATTCACCGAATTCATTCATTTCAGGATGGAGTTGTGGCTTTGTACACTGATGATGCTGGGAGTTTTCTCCATGGGAGGTAAGCTAATCAAAACTTTAAATTCAATCAACAATTTATCTCAAGTATTCAACTAAGTATGAGGTATTTTTTGTTTTCTTGCAATCTGCGTGTGATGACATGATGTCATGAGATCATAGAGAAATCTATGATATTTGTGCGTGTTGAAATGTCAATAGAGTTCTGCTTGTGTGGCGTATGTAAAGGCGTTTGCTCCAAGACACAATTCATGCTCAAATGCACCGAAACGACAACGCCTGCTCGTGTACTTACAATGCAGCACAAACGCTAAGCATCCTGTTTCCAACTTTCAAAAGGTGCTTTAGGGGGGATTTTTTTTCTCATTCATGTTTAAAGTTTTTACCACCTATGTTCGTTTAATCTGCTTTGAACGTGTTTCTCACAATCGATTTGCTTTGTGCTTATTCGCCTCATCCAACCAACGCACATGCTTCCACGTTCGCTTGATTGCAATGTTCTAGCAAAGAGTAAGAATAACTCTCATTATTCGCACCCTACGGTACTAGCATGTTCTACCCTTGACCCACACTGCATGCACCTCAGCAACATATATATACTCACATCCGTATATTATTACCATCTCCAGAATGCGAAGTCATCAAGTTGGGAAACGATCTCCTCAGCCCAAAGGAGTCGACTGTTGGAACTGAGCTATCCGGATCGTCCTTCCTGCTTAACGACCACCCCGTCACCCAACCCGGCTTGGCGTTTGGATTCGCTGCGTACATCCAGAAAAAGACTCCTGTCACCTTCCAGATAGTGCGACCTACGAGCTTAAATAGCTACACGTTGACGAGACAGTGGACCTTCACGCCTACAGTCACCGAGGGCATCGAGAAGGTGAGCATCTTTATAAGCTATAAGCCCAATAGCTCAGTTATAATCACCTTTCTCTGAACAGTTCTACATTCGTGATTTACCGGATTCCAAATGCGCGATGTTAGAAACGGGTGATCACTTATCAGTGTATTTCCCGGAGTCACCTGGTCCCGTTGCGTATCGCTTCAATCTGGATGGACAGACTTTTCAGTCGAAGAGTGATAGCTCAGTGGAAGGGGTCTCGGTTGAGTTCGACACTCTGCCCTTTCCTTACAAGTTCTCCATTGCTCTGTACATGGATACAGGTATGAATAATAAGACTCACTTTCACTGTGGTCTTTGAACATATTAAACTTTGTTGTAGGAATTACTTCTGGGGACGCTTGCCCAGCATCTGCAGAGATTCCCGACGAAAGCGGCGGCAATGAAAACGAGGCTGGCACTAGCGATGGAGCTACCGGGGCAACTGGTCAGATGGTAAGGACGCCAACTGGTAGAGTTACACCCTCTCATGTTATGTAATGGTGATCAGGGAGCAACTGGAGCCACTGGGCTTCGCGGCGCCACGGGTCCCAACGGAGGCACGGGCTACACCGGCCCACGCGGTTTCCCAGGGATCAGCGGACCAGAGGGGGCCCTGGGACCGATTGGGGGAACAGGAGCAACTGGGGAACGTGGTCACACTGGGGAAAAGGGGGAACAAGGTAACACTGGTCCACAGGGCGAGCGAGGTCTCCCCGGTCCTGCTGGGCCACCCCAAGACGTGCCTACTTTCGGTAAGGTTTCATAATCCTGCGATTGGTCGTTGTCATTGTGTGCTTTTGTGATCATTCAGCTAAAATCGTGGAGGATTCCACCTGCGATTGGTGTGCTTCTCTGCTGAATCCTTACCTCATTCTTGGTTTAATCATCTGGCTTGCGGTCGTATCAATTCTGTTGATCGCGTTCGGCATCTATTCCTGTCGTAATCGACAGCCCGAGATGCGATATGTGAACGGGACGAATCGAGATGATTTGTGGAAGCAATATGACAATGCAGGGTACGAAAAAGAAGAGGAGCCCACGTACTCAGCGATAACCGAAGGAAAAACTGCCTTTTGAAGAAGAAACATCTAGTCTCAGCACACAAATACTTCATTATGTCTTACTGTATTTTTATAATCTGTGATTTCTTAAATAATATATTACTGTGTATGCATCTATTAAATCCTATTGTTTTTATTTTATTTTGTGTCACTATTTTTGTATCCAATTAATACATGAATTACCATTCTTCTTGTGGGTGCTATTCAATGTTATTGAGAATAGGGTTCAATAATAATGAACTCTATTTCAACCGCGTATATGTAATCAAATATACAGAGACCAAAAGAAACATTTAGTTTGCTTTTCTGAAGTTAAAAATAAAAACAACAAACAAAGAAAAACAAACAAACAAATATTGAAGTGACAACAGAGAAACGAGAAAGAATTCGACGGAAAGAAATTACGGTCTAAAATTCGACCTCAGCACAGTGTAATGTTTAGAAGTGTGGACGATATCATGGATTGCATAACTTAGCAGTATCCCTTCACAACCATGCAGAAAATTCTCAAAACTATTTCTAAAGATGTCCATCTAAATATTTATCTATCATTACATAATATGAAATGCACAGTTTTTCACACAAAAGCGGCATATTTGCATAAGAATGTCCCGTAGCGGTTCGTGACCTTCGTATGACCTTCGGGGCTCAACAAATCGTATACGGTTGCGTAACTTTCGCATCAATAGTCGATTAAGTAACAGAATGTGTTTTGAGCCCCGGTCAAGGAGGAACATAAATAACTATAAATAACTATAGGTCAATATAAGAGAGTATCTTTTTTTACAAAAAGAAAAACATGAATTACGGACTTAGCAATGCAGTCCAGTCGATTTAGCTCAATTTGAGAATCAACCTAGACATATAATTGCAACACAAATGGTTTTTAATGCATATTATGGGGAAGGACACAGCGCATAGCAGTTAAAGTGAATCTCAATCGTGAAACATGGTCAAAATGGATAATTAGTGATACCAAAGGGACATGAACGGGTAATTTTGGTATTTGCATTATATAGGCACACGATAAATATACGCTCTGTATTTTTCTTCTCCCCATACTTCACATCAATGGGTGATACTACAGAAAAAGTTGTATCTCTCTGTGTCTTTGATAACTAGGATTTTTTTTTTTTTTTTTTGGGGGGGGGGGGTAAATTTTGTTCATTTGGCTATAATAATATCTCGTAAATCATACCAGCTAGAGAAGTGCTATATGCTTCAAAAACTGTATAATTATTGAATACTCATTGAATACAATTATTGAACATTGTGAATCAGTATACTTGGCTCGAGTAATAATCACAAAACTTACCTATATCCCCTAATTACTTTAAAACGGGGTTTTGTGAGTAAGCCTGAATTCAGTGACGATTTACTGCTTAAAAGAGGCCGATTGAGTGAAACCGCTGTGCACTTAGCCTACGAAAAGTTCGTAAAAGTAAGAGAAACAATCGAACAAGAGAAACAAACAAAGAAATTGTAATCAACTTGATTGTACACAAAATAGAGGCACTCAGAAGCATGGTGAAGCATTCAGAGTTGGGCGCTGACTTATCAATCTGTCAAATTGAAAATGCTAAAGCGACGGATCATTATGGATGTCGTAGTAATCAACAAAGACTCGGACCTAATGTTGCTGCTATGTCATCACATTAATCACTCTATCACCAATCCTATTCAACTTGAATCGGCAAACCGTCAGCCAACCAACCAGGGAGGCTTTCAGGGCAAATACAGCCAATCCAAACATCATTGAGAATAGATGTCTGGAGATAACTTACCCAGCTTCTGCCATGCAATTCTCGGTTGCGATGGCACCTCAGCACTTGATGACATAGGGAAGGGGACATCTTTTAAACTCATCATGCCACACCATACACTGTGATCTGGCGGAGATGTTTTTCTCTGAAGCCTCCAGCTACGATGATGTCCGATAGGGACGGCTCTTGTTACACTTCATTGTGGGCAGCCTAGCGATGATATCAAATCAACCAGGTATGAAGAACAGTTTTGCTTCAGTCTCCTCCCGCACCTTCCTTGTACACTCGCAGTGTTTGTCGCCCACAGCTTCAGTGGCAGAATTCCACAGCCTCCGCATACACACCAAAGGACAGGAATGACGGGGATGCACGCCGATGCTTCAGAGTGGGCCTGGAAGATTGAAGATTCCTTGAGTGCAAGCCAATCATGACCGACAGCAGTGCCGCGCCGGAGTTTATGCTATCTAGTGTTCTTTTGAATGAGCGTACATTTCGGCTCGCTGCAGTTATAAGAATCAAGGGTTGAAGAGCTCTCGATAGACTGAGATATATTTCGCGGATCAAACTGCAAGAACGGCCCGAGTATTGACATCGCATGGGGTGGTGATGATGATGAAAATGTTGTTTGAGACAATGTACATACTATACAATACTATACAATACTATATATAGTATTTGAAACTAAGCTTAGTGTTATAATATAATATTTTTATTTTTTTATTATTTTTTATTATTTTTTTGTGCAGTTTTCATTGCCAAAAATTACACATCTATCATAATATGTAATCAGGGTGTTTCAAGCAATATTCAATAGCTACGATATTTATTGTTCATAAATCGCGCTGTGGAATTGAGAAATGAAAACACAATTTGATATGTTCGAACACAGAGGCAAACCACAAATTGAATTATATTAATGAATAAACATTTAAATTGCAATCAGCTATCAATAAGCTGAACTTTGATGTATTGCATGACAATCATCATCATCATCTTCAGCTGTTCTCGCCACTGCTGGCGGATAGCCTCCACAACCTTCTCCATTCCTCTCTATTTTGGGCCTTGTGCATCCAGTTCATGCCAACCTCTTCCTCCACTTCGTCCCTCCACCTTCTCTTTGGCTTTCCTCTGGCTCTCTTTCCCTCTCTTGGTGTCCATTCTGTGGTCATCTTGGCCCATCTGTTGTTTGCCATTCGTGCAACATGTCCTGCCCAGGTGCTTTTCTTTTCTCTTACTTCTTTAGTGATATCTTTAACTTTTGATCTTTCTCTGATGACTTCATTTCTGATCTTATCTTTCAACGTGATGTTAAGCAAGCTTCTTTCCATGCTTCTCTGTGCTGCTGCCAGTTTTCTTGCTTGATGTTTT
>KB310159.1:437813-466318 GCA_000328365.1 Capitella teleta
TAATTAGCAATATATCTCCCGCGAAATCGTTAGGGATGATATTCCTTGTGTGGGCCAGGCATAGGAATCATCTTTGGTGCATCAAATAACGACTCAAAGTCCATTTTCAACCAGTTCTCCCTCCCTTTAATAACAACATGTATGCTGGAGGCTTCGAATGCATGTTGCGTGCCTGGACTTCAGGGCGCAGCGTTGCTCTCCGTTGGTCTCCGAGATTCCAGCATTCAACGTGTGTTGATAGCGTCCCCTCAGATCAATGCAAGTGATGCACGGCAGATGTCATCACATGACATCACATGGGGAATCACATGACTGTCATGAGCTTAGCTAGATGTCAAAACGCACAGTTTGCACTTCGTGAACTTGATAACTTTTCTTTGGTTTAATAATTTATAGGGATGGGGAACTGAATTTTAAGTGATGTTCTATTGACTCATAGCACCAATTGATAGCATTCCGTGCCAAAAACACCATGCCTGGATGCAAGCGTAAGGAAATAATGCATTCCGAATATCGGGGTTAGCATTGCGCCTATTTTTACTGTTTCAGGATGAGAAACCATGGTAGGTGTCCTAGAAAATCGCTTGTTAAAATAAGAAAAATAGCGAAAAATATCTTCTTCTTTTTTTTTTTGCGCCTGAGTGGTGGCAAAATAATTATTCTACCTATTTTCGAAAATAAAATAAAAAAATATCCAGGGGTTTAGTCGCAGGACACGGTGATATGACGAGGCCCATTGTAAAAGATAGGGAACTCGGTGTTTCATCACAGCTCATGACGTCACACCTAATTAGCAATATATCTCCCGCAAAATCGTTAGCGATGATATTCCGTGTGGGCGAGGCATATAAATCATTTATGGTGCATCAAATAACGACTTAAAGTCCATTTTTTAACCAGTTCTCCCTCCCTTTTTAATGACTTGTGTACTTTATTTTACAGCTGAAGTATTAAGATGAGTGCGTTATGATTGACATTTTCCTTGGATGCATATCCCCGAGTGAACACCTGTAGCCTGAAGGTCAACATCCTCATAACGCTTCAACAGAGCAGCTCTTCAATTCGGGAAATGTGTTTTATTTGTTTGGGTCGATTTCCTCACAAAAACCCGACAGGAAAGGCGCGTTTAGCGGTGCGTGCGTTTCTCCGGAAGTGCACCGTCACAAAGGCCATCTCTGCGGCTTCGGCGATTGAAATATGTCAGCTGATAATCACCTCATGACAGCCATAAGTCAAAACATTTGCATTTTTCCTTCCCTCGAGTGATAGCCAATGCACTCGCTAATCATCATATAATAGCATTATCGCTATGGTGGCTTCCAGCAATAATATATGTAATGGATCTCTCTGTTCTCAGTTTCTAAATCTGAGGTTCAGGAAAACTGTGCCTGGCAAGTCGATATATCGCGAAATCTTTTTCTTAATCATTGTCAGTCTAAAACGATCTTTTCAACTTTTCTAGGTAACATTATGATCTCTACCACAATAGACTATTCATTCGCCACAAAAGAATCCTTTCGGGTGTTTTACTATAATTGCCATCCACCCATAATCGCGTATTCCACAATTCAAGGTAAAATTGTGAATTTCCCTTGGGAAAATATTTACGAAACGTGACAGCAAAACAACGAATGAACTCGTCTAGTTATTAAAACAGACATCGTACCGCCAACAGAGGATCAAAGATTTGATGCGATTTCTGAAGCAGCTCCACGTGCACAATGTCCATAGACAAAATAGGCACCTGGATTGCGTCAATCATTGCTGCTGAATCAGACATCAGTCTCCATAACAAAGAGCAAAATGAAGCCATGTTAAAAAAACAGGATAATAATATTACTATTGTGTTTTATATATATTAATAGTAGTACTAATATTATACTAATATTAATATTAAACCAACAACAATCAAAACAACAAAAACTTGAACAACAAAAGAACAGGGTTTAATGAATGGGCTACATGTAATTGAGTTTATCCAACTGCGCATGCGTGTCGCTGTTTTTTAGTACTCTTCAGGTCACACAACAAATTAGCAGATGACACCTCATGTCATAACTAACATTTATTTTTTTTTCACAAATTCTATAAACCCCAAATTGAATGCAATACCCCTTTTATGCAAGTCTTTTTTAACTGCACAATTTTCTTTACACAATTACAGAAATGGAAAAAAATCCCCATTGATTGGATTTCAGATGTAATTAAGAAATTTATGATAACACTGGAATTCACGATTTTTCTTTTTTTTAAAGAGAGAATCCATGGTGTTCAGTTCGAAGTAGGACTCCACGATTCCTTTGGAAAATGTTCTCTTTGAAGACTGAAATATGCGATGCGATGTATAAAGCAAGATATGCATTCAAATCTTTCGTATTTTGTGAATTCTACGTGCAAACTCCTTAGTTAACGATGGAGAAGTAGTTCTTATGGAGGCCTCGACCGATCTCTACCTGAGCTACACGACTTCATCTCAATGAGTCTCCACTGTAATTCTTACGTCAAATATAATGTTTTATTCATCATTCAAAATCACAAAAGCAAATAAAAGATTCTAAAAATATATTTTAATATAATAACCTTTATTTGAAATCTGAGTGTTCACTGCATATAATTTGACACCGTTCAACAATATTACATAACAATCAAGGCACTAAGTCCCGTCACTCAACTGATAAAAAAAAAAAAAAAAAAAAAAAAAAAAAAAAACACACACACACCGGGAGAATCTTTTGCGATCAAAGAAATCATATAGCCAACATAACAACCACAACAATATCTCCACTCGGTAGAGTCAATGCCCAAGATGCAAATTCACAATGAATAAATTACATAATACTGTTCGTACATTACGGGTTATGTAATCATTTCGGGGCATCAGAAGCAATTCCCGAATCTTGGTCACTCGGGTCGAAATTGAACACTTTTCTGTGGCCGTCAATTTCGATGGTTTGTTCGGCAAATGGGGCGTAAATAGAGTTGCGTGGCTTTGCTTCGTCTTCTGCGAACTCCGTGATCGGAGCCTTCACGTTTCCAGATCTGACGTCGATAAACACCGGATCCATTGAGGTCACGGATTGATCCTTCATCGTATCCAACCAGGAATCAACGTCGATGGCGAGTTCCGGTGGGTAGATTGAACTGGATTGCCTCTTGAGGTCTTCTGCGAATGCTGTTTTGGTCATTTCCATGGGAGCGGCTTGTTTTGTGGTTTCGTAGCAGATGATGATGAGGATGGAGATAATCAGAGCAATAGCGACGATGGTAACCACAATCAACCAAATGAGCAGAGCCATCATAAGCGGATTCTTCAGCAGGGAGGAACTCTTGGTGGTGACTGGTGCTCCAGAAGGTTCCACAGCAGGAGGCCCAGCAGGTCCTCTCGGCCCGTCGTCACCCTTCTCTCCCGCTGGCCCAGTAGCTCCTGTACCTCCCCATGTGCCCTTTGACCCTGTCGCCCCCACTTCCCCTCCTTCACCGTGCTCACCGTCCCAGCCGGGAAGACCAGGCTTTCCAGTTGCTCCTTGTTCGCCATCAATGCCTTGTTGGCCGGTTGCGCCCATTTTGCCCTCATCTCCTGGGACGCCGGGTTTTCCTCTTCCCCCAGTCGCACCGGGAACGCCAGTGATGGGTGGAGATGGAGTCGTCGGTGGGAGAGTGACTTGCGGCTCAGGAGGAATCAGGAGTCCTTTCGGACACTCAACCAGAATGTCAGAAGTGTTCTGTGCTTTCGCAGATGTGTCTACGTAGGCAGCCAGTGAGAAGTCGTAGGGGAAAGTGAGGCTGTCAAAACCGACGACTTTTCCCACGGTGTATGTTTCGTTATCGTTATTGAGGGTGTGACCCAGGGCGGTAGGGGTCCTGGGGTCAAAAAAGTAGGACACTGCTCCAGGACCTTCCTCGAAGTAGACCCCAAGACGGTCGCCGCTCTGCACTGCCACACAGTCTTCCACTAATCTGCTCTCGATATAAACCTGCGAGAAAACAGCTCGATAAGATGACGACGCCCAAAAAGGAGATTTTCAGCGGATTATGTCTTAGAAATAGCAAAACTCACATCTTCTCTGTTTAGGAGCACCGACGCTACGACTCTGAGTTGATAAATGAGTTCCAACTCATTTTCCACAGTGCCGTTGACCACTGGTCGCCATATTTGCAACTGGACAGCGGCGGAACTTCTAAAAAAGGCAGAAAACGCAAAGACGACGCCGTCGACGAGGATGATGTCATTCATGAGAAACACCGCCCCTCTGACGTCGACACCGGAAGCGGAAGCCTTGACCTGGTTCCCGATGCGAGTCACTCGGTCTCCAGAATTGAAACCTGAAAGAAAAGAAAAAAGAAAATCAATTTTCAAGAAGAGATAGATATCGACCAGCATGACTGCGCATGTATTCTAGAGCGTTTGGTTTGTCTCGTAGATGACTCATCAGACACCGGAACAACAGGACTCACATTTCAGACTCAATTTGCAGACTAATTGTTGTTGCTAGTTTATTGAACACTTTAAGTTGCAGGTGTGATTTAGCATCAGCGCTTTCGTTCTAACTTCAAAGGATACTTAATGAGACCGCTGCCCAAAAGACACTTACTTAAAGTCAAAGCCATTTAATGATTAATTGGTGTGAATCGTATTAAAAGTTAATCATATGTAGTAAATTATACCTTGTAATTAAAAGTAATGATCTGTTGTATAAAGTCTTAGACTCGTATAGATGATAACTCACCAACACAACCCAGGAGCACGCAAGCAATCACAAACAAATTCAGCGGTTGATACATTCTTAATGAATTTTATCCGTGGCGTCAAAACTCCAAGCTGCAACTATTTCCCGTGGAAAGTTGCAGCACTCTTTTATAAAGCCCTCATCGTCAATTGGGCCATTTTTCCTCGAGTTCACCCGACCGATTCCGAATGCTGCCGAACCTTCTGACGTCACGCTTCCGAACACGATTGTCGGAAGCTGCTGTCAAAATGATGCTGGCCATGAATTGCTTCGCCTTTAAGAATTTAAAGAATTTAAAGTATGCAATCTACTCATCAGGGTAAACACCTGCAATGAGACATGACTGATGGTCATGGCCTATCTCTGCGAGTCAAAGATGAGGAGGGCGTTTATATTTGATGAATGGATCACGATGCGGTGATCTTCAGTCTGAACTCGATTTTGGAGTTTTGCTGCATGTGCACTGTCATGTACGAAGGATACATTTATATTTTAGGTTATGTCGGCCTGTAGAGTGTTATGATCTGCGGGAGTTAGTCCTCAGTTAAGGGGAATATTTACCTCGTGCACCTTCCTCGTGTGTCTTCTTAGACTCGAAAACCAGGCATATGATTTGAAGCAGTGACCACCTTATGCTGGAGCTCATTTTCAATTATGGCCTGACCTCTTCACCCTGGCATATTTAATACGATTAGCGAGTCGGACGCACGCGCAATTAAAACCGTACAATTGCATCGGATCCTTGTGGCGTACATTCTTTCCTGAGCTTCTACTCTTGGAAGTTGGATTGGTGTATATGATTACCCCGTCGTATTAATTAGTGTATGATCCTGGACAGGTTGAATACCAACATAGAGGTAGATGATTTTCATGTTTATCACCATGTTGCATTAACGTGAGATGTGCGAATGGAGAGCGGGGGCTCAACAAAAAACAAAAACCAACAAACCCAAGAAACAACAATTAAACTCGTGAACTGTAGAGCCTAAAGCTGTAGAATGTTGCAATGCATAGGCTAAAGCACCAGGTGAGCCTCGGCTTCATCTGAGGTAACCTTGTTGTGGTCATTCATTATTGAGATGCAAGGAACTCAGATGCTCTGTCGTTTTTCTTTTGGTTGCGTTATTTGAGGTTGCACACGGAATGCCAGCACCCGCCACAGGTCTATTGAAGTCGAAACAGACGACTGCACAAGACCTCAGCCCCGAAGCTGCACCGCGATTATGCTCATTATGGAGGTTATTGTACCTGACTGCTGATGCAATCACCTGTTAAATTACTCTTTCAACACCTGAGCGACTGATCTACATAATACGGCTGTTGGGTGCATGCAGTCGGTTCACCGAGGAAGCTCATAACTTTCTTTGTCTCTTTATGGTCTGCTAATGTGTCAATCTCAGTCACCTCAACTAGGTAGACCACTGATGGTGTTTCCATTGACATTTGCTGCCTGTATAAATTTATGAAATGTTTTCATTCCAAAATTGCAAGGGCAGGGATGACACGTGATCAACCCCATTTCCGTTTAGTAATGTCTGCAAATAGCATTGCATTTGCATGCTTTTTTTAACGATATTGATACACCAATTATCAATATCAAATACGAATGATACACCTCCCAGTTTTAGTTACAAACTTCTCAGTGGCGCAGGGCCAAGTTAATTTTTACGTCAATTAGCAATTGTTTAGTCGAGATCCTTTTGGCAGCTGAAGAATTTATCGAATTTCTTCCGACCAAAAAACCTAAATCAATAATAAAGTGAGCAATGATGGTCCACTTAGCACTGCACAACTCATCGACCCATCCTCATTGACTCACACATATACTCTTTCATTCTAAGAAGACAGCCGTGACCAGCCATGCGTAACTGCATACTGAATGCAGGCAGCCATGACGTCATTCTAAGTCGAAGGGAATCCCTGTCCTTATAAAGAAATATTCCATCCGAGGCAACTGCGCCTTGCTTTTGTTACCACCCCACCCCGCCCCCCCCTCGAGTTTAGCGAAAAGGGGAAAAATCTGTCTTGCAGTTTGTTTTATAAAGGGTTGCAGTGTTGCAGCGAGAAACCAGACGAAGAGGAGAATCGAGAAGAAAAGTGTTACAGACACAATTTAGAGGAAATAATCATGGCTCGCCTTATTATGTGTGCTTTGCTCTTTTGTGCATTAGCTTCTGCCGGTGAGTACACAAGCGCAAAAAAAAAAAAATCAAACGAAAAATAACCGCCTATACAGTACATTGTAATTTTTAAGTTTGTCGCACTTTTAAAAAAATATTACAATCTCGTATGAACCCTTCTTATCTAAATGAGTATTTGTCTTATTTTCAGAGGACCAAATAAGTCGCATTGGAAATAAAATCGTGGCGTCTCCTTCCGGTGTGGACGTTGAAGGCGCCATTTTTCTCTTGAATGACGTTTCGTTGGAGGACGGCGTCGTTTTTGCCTTTTCCGCCTTCTTCAGGACGGACTCGAAGATCATCATCCAGATGTGGCGACCGACCAACGACACCCAAGGATCTGACGACGCCTCCAACTTCGAACTCATCGGAGAACTTCCCGTTATTCCATCCGTGACAAATTCCAGAGAAGACGTGAGTGTTTCTTATTTTCTAAAAAAAAAAAAAAAAAAAAAAAAAAAAAGAGAATACCAATGAAGAATTATCGATTGGTTCTGTGCAAGTATTATGTATAATAATGACGAATACACAGTGGAAATGTGTACGTGTTGGTTCACACCAGGTTAATGGATCTAGATTCAACCTTAGATGTAAGGTTTCCTGTGCGACATTCGACTTAGCCACACATAAGATCTTGTGCAAGCAAAGACCGGGGCCAAACGTAAGACTCTACCTGAGAAGCAATTTAAAAGCGCTGCATATTTTACTCTCGAAGGCTTTCAGAAGCATGGTGCGCATCAGTGATCAGATAGTGTTGGGACCGAAGGAGGGGGTACATGTCGATAGAACTATTGCCGACACGCCTCTATGCAGGCATCAGCTTAAAACTGCAACGTATAATATAACGACATACTTGATAGAACCTCTAGAAATTCCGCTTTCGAGGGTTCAGCTGATGAGAAGTACTTTGTATTGATATTTAAGCAAACACAGTTTTTGAAGAGTTCGCAATTATTCATGTGACGCCATTTGTTTTTTTGTTTTCAGATTTATTTTGAGGCCAAGTTGCGCGAAGATGAGTGCGTGCGGGTGAAGAAAGGAGACCGTGTCGGCGTCTATTTCGTCGAGGCTCCTGGTGCCATTGCCTACAAGTTCAACTCACAAGACCCTCAGGCCTTTTCCAACACCCTGAAGAACGCATCAGATCCGTACAGAATGGGAGACGTGGTCGCCTTCGACTCCCTTGTTTTCCCCTATGACTTCTCCCTGTCCGCCTACGTTGACACAGATACGAGTAAATTCAACGAAAGCGATCTCAACGGTGACCTCGTCAGATGCCCTCCGCAAATGATCATCCCTCCAGAAGAAGAGGTCACCCCGATGCCCTCCACTACCATCACTCCTGCTCCAGGGGCCACCGGTGCAACTGGACCACAAGGAAATCAAGGCGCAACCGGTCCCACCGGTCCCGTGGGCGCCACCGGGCCTGAAGGCGCAGTGGGCGCGACAGGACTTGAGGGGCCCATGGGAGCGAACGGCACGGATGGAGATGACGGTGGCATCGGCGCCACCGGCTACACTGGTCCAAATGGCCGCACTGGTGCAACTGGGGTCGCTGGACCCAAAGGAGACCAGGGAGAAAGAGGCCCCGCGGGACCCGCAGGTCGACCGGCAGATGCGGGTTCTGTATCAGCGGAAGAAATGGACCTGATGAAGGAGGGACTCATTCTGGGCTTCCTCGTCTGGCTAATCATCATCACTGTTCTGCTTATTATCCTCGTCATCATTACCTGCATCGCATGGAGGCGCAGCAAGAAGACAGCGGAGAGGACTGACGTCGTCTTCGAGGCAGGGAAACCTCACTATGACAACAACGCCCAGAGGGGAAGGATGGCTTCAGAAAACCCGTCTATTCCCGACCCAGCCTACGCCAACATGAGGGAGGAGACCGAGAGCCAGTACTCGATGGAGACAATCGAAAGAGATGGAAAGCCTTCGAAGAATGGTCACCATGTGTACGACAACGCAGGGTTGGACGCCTCTGACGTCACACTCAGCAAGGACGAAGTGGCAAACTACTAAATTACATAACTTCTGTGAATGACTGAAATTGACGTTATTATTTACGAGTATGGTGCTTTGCGAGTATTGTAAACGTGATTATTGAACTATTGAGTGGACGTGTTTCACCCAGGATGCTATCCTACTTTTATCTGTTATTAAAATGTTATTTATATTTTGTACTCAAAATAAACGACTAATTATTTGATATATCCAAATGGTATCATTATTAAAAATGAAGCACTTCATGATCATAGCGTTATCATATGATTTTATTTATGCGTGAAGCCATGACGACATGAACACATTCGAGATCGACTGAAAATTGATTATAATTCAACAGACATAACATAAAATTCACTGAACTTATTCGACCAAGTACTGCCTAGTATATAATATAGGCTAGCGTATTGTGGTACTTATAAAAAGTAACGGCGCTTCATCCAAGTGATATACGAACTATTAAGATGACATTAATATCCAGGGCATTACATGCTCAACTAAATTTCATTGCTTATTATGCAACATACTTATATCATTTGTGAGGCTTTGCTCAGACTGATCATAACAGGATCGGTGACGTTATGATCGTATTTCCAGTGCCATGTTTCAGACTGAACCAGAGTTTGGATTTGTGGCCTTCTTGTAGGCCTAACTATACGCGGCTGTTTTACAATCTGCATAAAACGGTACATAGAGATTTCCGTTTTAGGATCGAGTGTCTTCCCGCGCGGATTTCATAACGGCACCCTTACATTTTATCACCCTCCGTCAGCCCTACATTTCATTACCCTCCGTCAGCACTACATTTCATCACCTGATGTTTGCAACTCATCTTTGCAACCATGGCAACAGAATCCGCGACCGTCACTTTTCTCGAGGCAGCCATGACTTCTTCCCCGTCTATGACCATATTTGGGAAGCGGGGTTGGGGGAGTAGTGATCGAAAGTGCGCCAATCCCATTAAATAGTACCTGGTGTCGGTGGAGTTCCGTTGCCAATTGGAAGACTATTGCAATCTGCAACGACTTCATTGCAAGATTGGTTTTCCAATTCAAGCTGCCGTCTCATGCAGATCAAGAGAGAGAAAACAGCCGACATAAACAACCCATAAAAATAAGTGAAGCGTGGACAGTGTATCAATTAAGGGTCTGATTCCCGAATCATAGCATTGTCATGAACGTAACACAGGATTAAATGTTGCAATAATCCACTGTCCAGTCATGCTCCAGTCGAATTAACGCACGCGTTATTACTGGTGACATAACATCTGGCTACCCATAACATTCTAAGGGTTGAGCCCCCTCACCCCTTCGGAAACCCAGCTGCAAGGGCCACTAGCACGAGAGGCAGTCATGCATGTCCTTCAGAAGTCAGATTAATACCGCCACGGACGAGGCATCCAACGCAGCCTGATTTCAGCTAAGGCAGGATATACATTCTCGCTCTTCGCTCGGTTTGTGGCAAAAATGAAGGAATTTGTTGCTATGGTAACATGGATAATCATTGGCATTTTGTGCAATGCATTTATTAGAGGTGAGAAGGTTGCTTAAACAATTATGACATTTGTAAGTGTTTATTTCGAATATTAAAAAAAGGGAAGAATATCAATTCAATCATATAATCATAAAAAATAAAATATATATATTTTTTTTTTGCTGCAAACTGTATGGTATGAAATAGTATCAAAAGTTTTTGTTTCTGAATTTTATTTGCGGGGGTGTTTGTTATTTCCTCGGTTTGTCAAAACTTCCCTGCACGCATGAGAATATAATCAATTTTTATAACTGTTTATTTTCATATTTTGCGCCGAGTGCAATAAAAAACACCATCAATCATCAAAACTTTGTTGCTCACAAAAAACCAAAGAGCGTAAAGTCGTAAGTTTTCTTAACACCTATTAGTCGCGCGAAAAAACACAAACCATTCGCCCAGGTAGAACGAGTTGTCTAATTAGCAATTCCCTGGCTACAATCGCACCACCTAACTAATAACCACAATGCACAGAAGACCCTAACATGGCGAAAGTCCGCTAAGGGTCATTGCTCTTCGTCTTTGAAGTTGGGACCGCCTCGCAACCCCCGACAAAAGACTTCACTGATCGTCACATAATCACAGCTTTAGTGCTTCATCGCACCTCCAATTAACTGCATATATAATAAGCAGGTGAACGAATTCATTCCCACGGGGTAATCATGTCCACGCGAGAAGTAAAAACATCTTTTGATTGGAGTACTTGCACGCCAACTTGCAGTTAGTGTGACATAGCTCTTGTGATGTAATTGATATACATATGTCACAAATATCCATTTTTTTTCGCAAAGACGAAATGTTCTTTTATTATATTTAGTTTTTTTCGTTATTCTCTTCGCAGATAGTCTGAGAATAAACATTGTTTTGAAAGTTATCGAAATGCACATTCAATGGAGTCAAAAGGTGTTATGTAATATATTTACATGGAAATTGAACATTGTCAAAACTTGATTTAGATTACATGCACCTGGAGATTTTCATCTTGGTGCGATTGTGAAAGGTTGAAATGCACAGTGAATTATTCAGAGCCAAGTACATCGATGAAACGGTTTTGTGAACTATTAATTTCTATCGTAAGTAATAATATATGTAATATTAACATATTCTAATTTGTAAATCGATATAATTATCAAATATTCTGACTGATGTGGTCATTACATGAATTGGAACCATTATTGATAAGCAAAATACAACAATGTATATAAGAACCCCAGTACAAACACATTGAACACCGACTATAATATTTATAATAATAATAGTTAATTAATTAATAATATTAATAATATTATGTTCAACTTCCATCTGTTCATCAGAACCCTCCAAAAAGGAGCAGTTCTGTTCAGTCCACTTTAGTGCATTCATCACAGATAAAAGGAGGCTGTTACGTAAGGAACTGACCCACATATATTTCTCATGTAAGGTCACAAGGGTCAGAGGTCAAGCAGTAATGTCCGTTTGGTCGCTTTGTGACCCTCCTTGAATGGGTGTCAAGTATAGTTTTTATGCACTTGCAGAATCGTGTTTTTTTTTGCTTGAGTTTCCCCATATCAAGCATTCAATGTATCTATTCTATATGTGACCTTCAGAGTGTTTATTTAAAACGCCGCTGTGCATAACTCGAGGAATATCTTTATTCTGTTGTGAAGGCATCTTTTGTATCGAAAGAGAGCAGGGAATGTTCTGCGTCTCTTTTAGATTTATCAATATATATATTTAGACGTAGATGTAAGGGCTAGATTCGCATCATTCGCTCTTAATTTCCTTATGCCATGTAAGTAAGTACTCCCATTTAACTCGCGGTTAGCATTTTTTGCATACCATTACTTTTAAGATGAACTAAATATAAATCAATTAAAATGCTTTATGCATGTACGTGTAGAGTGATATGTTCAATACTACAAAGATATATCTATCAAAATGCCTCGGTCACAATGCAATCCACCCTACCACGTGTCCTAAACCTTCACCACGGTGTCACAGTCTTTAATAGAGGCACAAGCTACACACTGGATCTGACATAAACATCGAATAAAATTTCACAATACAAAAGAAAACATTCCTGTTTGGTGATTATGTTTCCAGCTCCTAAATTACTAATCAAGTGCGAGTCATTAGGCTTTTACTTACATCACGATCCACCTAAAGCTCATAATGACTCCCTCAGGTGTACAAGTATAGAGCGCATTCCGATTGACCAAACACGTAAAAGAAGGAACCTGTGAACCGGTAAACACAGCTTGCAGCAATTATGTGACTCCTGATTCGTGCTATGCAGTTGGGTCGCGTCCTTGGGCTACCCTTTCCACCAGTAAACTTCTGTAGCATATATCTCTTACTATATCACGGAGTTCTACCTCGTGTCCTCATAAACTTCTCCCCTTCCTTCTCATCCTAACCCACACATTTCCCAATACTTCCCCCTTCAAATTCATACCTGTATCATTCCTCCGAAGAAGAGCACAGTTACCGTGTAATTACGAGTGTAATTATTGAACGGTTTGATTGGTGATTTAGCTGAAGCTTTCCTACTGAGAGCATTGTTGATTTTTGATCAAGTGACGGATTTAGTTGATTTGAAATAAGTGTGTCATGTTGGAGGATGGATTTGGCAATAATATTAAACGAATGCGGTATTCCACGCTCCTTGAACTAATTCCTTCGGCTTTGAGGCAGCCCATGAATAAGATAAGAGAATAACATTCAACACTCACCATTTTCAATTTTGCTTGATGCAGATGAACATATTAGTATAGTCTTATAAACTGCACATCTTGATCGAATTTGTAGCTCGGCGTTCAGGAGATAGGGGTGCGATTCCCCGATCAGGAAATATTGGCATAATTTTTTTTTCATCTGAGCGGATTTTACGGGATTCTCAGTCAAACTTTTTACATAACAAAATTAGGTCAGATGGCGAAGCATTAAATCCAGGGCGCTCTTTGGAATGTGCTTCGATCGGAGAGGCTACCTTTTACCTTGAGTATACCTGAATACCGGTCATAGGTTATCAATTAAGTAGACCATGCGTACTTGGTTGATGGCTTATTAATTAAATTTATAGCTTATCTGACTTCTAAGCACTTGAGCGACCATTCCTCTACCATATTAATACATGTCTCACAGTCATACGTTTAAATATTCCTGTTTATAAATGAATTAATCATAGTCTCAGTGACTCAGTTCGATTTGTTATTGCAAGTTTTACCTATTACGAATCACGGTTGTATTGCGAAATCATCCGTGATTCATATATTATCGATTCACAAAAATAGCAACGCTTACATAACTCGGTAAGCCTGGATACTCCTGACAAGCCGAAACGGATTGCTTCGGCAGCAAACTGTTATGACAATTGGACAAAGAATTAATTGTTCGAAATATCTTATATTGTTATCATATTATGGTCTCGCTAGCCGATCGAACACTGACAATCTCCTTATGCGGATTATTCAATCAATTAATAACTCCATAATCACTTCAATGCTCATAATATTATGATTAAGGTTGCAGATTAGATGACTGAGCATGCAGGAATTTGATAAATGGTTGTTCAACGGATTTCATTGATCCAGTCTTGCGACCAAATCAGACGAATCTGTGCAACCAAACAATCCCATCAGTTATTATATTCATCAAAAGAAATCGCCAGCAAAAATTACGCAATACGCAATATAGAATCGTGTGACGTCACAGCGAGTCCATTTTCACGAATTTCGAGCTGTCTGCATTGAAGATCAGGCAGCTGGCTGGCACTTGGTCCGAGTGCATGCGCATGGAGGGTCGTCAAGTGCTTCATTGTGCACTAATGTCGCCAGACAATGAGCTCCCGTCATGCAACAGACAAATCAGATTGCAATATTACGCTGGCTTACATACAGATGAACATGCGTCCGTAAAGACTTAATCGCAATGTTGGTGACAGGTGAGGCTCTACAATTTCTCTCCAATCTGGCAACTCGCTCACCAATGTCGCTACGATTTTTCTGATTCCGTGTTCTACTAGTATTGCGATAATGAGGAATGTTGGCCACCGTTGCTTGAGTGATGGTTGGATAATTAAGAGAAAGATATCTGTTACGGATAATTAAGAGAGAGAGAGATATCTGTTATGGATAATTAAGAGAGAGAGATATCTGTTATGGATAATTTAACATATCTTTGCATAAATGCGTGAATAATAACCTAGTCAATCCATATAAGGTTATTTTAATTATGGATAAATTTTAGCAAATTTTAAAGTTTTTTTTTCAACATGGCGTAGATAAACTACTTTTGGCTCACTTTGTATCTGTGGATTCATGGTATCTATGCACTACCTCTCACTTGAACGATATCACATCAGGGGTGCTTTTCACTAAGACCTCCTAAGGCCTCCTTAGCAAATTCCTCCTGACCTTAGGAGAAATACGTTTCACTAAGAAAACTCCTCTCAGAATAGCCTCGTTTTGATTCAAGGTGTGTGACACCTGCTAACAGATAACTAAGTTAACACACGCAAAAACAAAATCTATAACTATTTCAGGCATTTTTCCTATGCTATAAGTCTAATGAAAACTCATCACAATTTCGAGATTTCCAAGTACCCCAAGAGGGAGTTCTTTGTGTCCTGAACGGCAATTGTCGAATGTTGCATAATGTAAACGCGTGTTCGCCATTTACAAAACTAGTTCACGAAAGCGATTGATAAATGTTCCATCTTCGAAGATAAGGTTCCTTTTAAGTTTGAACCATCCTGAAAATGAGCTCACACTTCAGTGATTTCCCAAATAACTTTCGATTGCGCTTACGACTTCATGATTAACCTCTGAAAACACACTTTAAATAGGACTCCCGGTGTGTGTGAGACAGAGCAGAAGCAACCATTCGCAGCAGGTAAAGTTGAAATGGAAACCACAGTATAATTGCATTTATATCAAACCATCAAAACCAATCGACTCTTCCAATATCAGACATCATTCAAATGGCAATAAAATTAGAAGCACATTAAACAATCTCAACGATTGCAACACACCAATGACCCGGCAAGGAGCTTACACAGGGAATCAAGATTTCCCCAAACCCCATGAGTAACCACTTGTTCTCTTCCTTTGCAGTTCAATCTGCGATGTCGTCCAACCCAAGTGTCGATTACGTCGGCAACATCATCAGACCGTCGAGGTCAGGAGTTGAGGTATCCGGGGTGACCTTCCTGCTGAGCAATGTCAACGTCAACACTGGCATTGCCTACGCCTATTCAGCACACATCAGAGAGCAGTCGGCCACTCGCTTCCAAATCTGGAGGCAGACCACGCCCACCTCAGACCGAGACTTCTTCCTCATCTCTGAACTGTTCTTTATTCCTTCTGTTGTCAATCAGCGCGAAGACGTAAGTGTCCATCTCACTAAGAAAAGCTTCCTCGGTCGCATGAATTACATTATTATCTGGTGCTATATTTATATTTTATGCTAGTTGTTGACAATATAAGTGCTTTCAGGATTCGATATTTACTCAAATTTGAAGCGGAAGTGATTTTTTCACCTCACAAGTTGATTTTGAAATTGATTCTAAATGACTGAGAAAGAATTAAAGAAATGAATGTGACAGTTTCTTGAATGGACGATGGAAAACTTGCATAATAGAACCCCGGAATCTGAAGGGCGGGCCTTGATATATATAAAATCTGCTTATATGCTTGCATGTCATAAAATGCTATCATAAAATTGGTAAGTGAAATGATTCACGACCATTAAATTTTAAATGTCTTTTTAATTTGTATGAAGAGATTGCAGCATTTTTTTTTTCACCGCCACACCCGAATTTTTTGAAACTGAAATTTCTAAGAATAAAACTCGAAGATGAAAAACCGAAACTAATTTCAACGTTAGCAACCTTCTTAGAAACAATCATGCCTGCATTGAAAGTTTGCACTGCCGAGATCTAAAAGTGGATCGGTCAGTCGACTAAGATAGGAAAACTTTTTTAATCGTGATTACATTTTGCTAATTTGAACAATAGTACACCCTCCATAGCTCATTAGGACTTTAAAAGTCCCGATACAGTCGAATTTTAAACGTGTATTACCCTTAAAGAATATAAAAGACCCTTATAGTAATGTTCAATACACTATGATTACGAAATTCATGGTGACGTTAAATGTCTGGGGACGTAACATTCTTCTCATCCAGGATGTAAAATCCAAGACATAAGCCCACTTTACATGGAATGCTTTAAGTAAGAGGCGTTTTCAAAAGTGTTCTTGGTAAGCAGAAAAAAAAGTCGACATTACGTCACAACTGATCGATGACCCAAACGTCAAATATTATTACGTAACTTTTCTCAGGTGTACGTGGAAAGTCGTTTAACCGAAGACTGCACCCTGATGCTCCCTGGCGATCGATTTGGCGTGTATTTCGAGGAAGACCCCTCTGCGATTGGCTACGTCTTCGATGGCTCTGCCCCAGATGCACTGGGCTACACGCTGCCCAACGCCTCAGTCCCGACTCAGATCGGCCAAGCAGGCACGTTTGACGCCCTCGTATTCCCCTATGACTTCTCAGCGGCGGTCTGGGTGTATACAAGTTAGGCTGAACCCTCTCATCCGTTTATAATAAATCCCGATATTGCAGATGTAAGCATAGATAGCAATGATACGAATGACATGGTGGAGTGCCCCCGTGGCATGAAGATCCCCGCGTACACAGATGACAGCCAACTGCCCAGCACAACGCTTCCACCACCACCCACAGGAGCACCAGGAGCAACAGGAGCAACTGGACCTGAGGTAAAGCACAATTAAACATGCGTAAGCACTCTGTTTCAATGCATCATTGATTCAACCAGGGACCTCAAGGAGCTCCAGGTGAAATGGGTCCAAGCGGGCCGGTCGGACCAGCAGGACCGCAGGGTTCTCCCGGGCCGATGGGTCCGAGGGGGTATAACGGCACAGACGGAGGCATCGGAGCAACGGGGGACCCTGGGAAGGACGGGGAAGACGGGGGTACGGGGGCCACGGGACCACAGGGCGCCAAGGGAGACGCGGGACCGGCTGGGCCACCGGGACCACCCGGCCAAGCAGCAAATGGAACGGCGTTAGGACCAGGTGAGTAAATGGCAAACATTGAGATGTCATCTGATATGCAGAGGTATAGAAGCGCATCGAGTGGGCAATATGTGCCTTGATCATCGCTATCCATTTCCTCCCATACTGAAGCAGCCAGGCACCCCAAGGATATAGATTGCAACTGTGGAGATTCTGATTATTAAGTAAATAAAATTTGGTGGCATTAATTGAAGCGTAAATATTCAGCTTAATAGAATTGTGTAAATAGATGTGCTTGCTGTCCGTTTGGATCTCCTCAGTCGACCTTCTCGTTTTAATGATGGTCGGTGAAGTCGATTCTTTTGTATCAAATCACGCGTTAGACTATTGAACGACGGAGTTGAAAGTTTTATGGCTTTGGAAAGGTTGCTTAAGATCAAGGGATGTTTACAGCAAAATATCAGTTATCTCATTAAACATACAAGGTACGAAAAGCAAGCTTATGTGGCTTCTGTTATCATAAGCGAATCGATTCGAATAAATTTCAACTTATTGTTCAAAATTCTGATTACAGAGGCCGACGCCTCGGCGGCTGAAGTGAGTCTGATGTCAGAGACCATCATCCTCATCCTGCTCATCTGGTTGGCTGTCGTCACTTTCTTCCTCTTCGTCGTGTTCATCGTCGTCTGCTGTTTATGTCGACGCAGATCAGACGATCAGAAATTCCGCCAATCGTCTGCTTACGGCGAATACATGAACAGCTACAACAACACGCTATCCAAACCCACTGGTCACGCGAATGGCCAGATGGACGAAATTCCGGAAACGAACGGCGACGTCAACGGGAAGACTCCGGAGAAAGCCATCCCTCGTGGTCTCCACATCAGTAGAACGGACAGCAGTGATAGCTTCGGTTGGATGGGTAGCATGCGGGAGGATGAAACAGCCGAGTATTCGGTTGACACAGTCCAACGGATGAATTCCAAAAGACTGGCTGCACGCCACGGCGGGGAAGCCAACATTGGCATGACGGACGAGCAAGACAACCGACTTTCGGTATCCAAAGAGGAACTGAATAATTATTGATTTCATCTGAGCTTCCGTGTTCATAGACTGATTGTACAACCAAAAGCTATCCCAGGAATACATTGACATGGCAATAATTGTAAAATTCCCCGCATTGTGTGATAAAGTTGATGCTATAGTAGCCAAACAGAGCCTGCTAGTAGCCTATCAGAGCCTACACGAGAACGATCTGCTACCAAGACCGTAGAGTCTCTGAACCCGATAAACAAAACAAACAAAAGAAACAATAGATAACAAAAGAAAAGCGACAAACCGGGTTTTCGGGTTAATTGAGATGTGTCCATGTCAACGAGGTCACGAACGACCCAGAAATGTTATGTCACCATTGTTATGCAATAGTTTCAATGTTTTATTATTATTATTATTATTATTATTATTATTATTATTATTATTATTATTATTATTATTATTATTATTATTATTATTATTATTATTATTATTATTATTATTATTATTATTATTGATACTATTATTATATGATTATTTTGACTAATTTTTGTTAACATCATCCCATTGTTGTTGATACATCATTCTAAACTATATCATATTTTACTATTTTATTTTTATTCAATAAATTACTTGTGTGTTATTCCGTGTGCTCTGAATGCGTAATGTAGGGGTTTTGTTTTTGTTTTTGTTTTTGTTTTGTTTTTTCCTCGTTGCAATACACTAGCTCCATGAATCTTTGTGAGTTCTGATTACGAGCAATGTCTCCTCAACCGTTCTCTTTGGTGACCTTTGAGTTTGCTGTCTCCATGGAATTATGAAGAAATAATGACGCATTTTATAAGCGATGGCTCAATTACTCTTTATTCACTCTTTAATTTAATCATAACGTACCAATGAGGGTCAGCGTGAACATTGAGAGGACTCAATGGTGACCTAGTTAGTAAATCATAATGCATTTCGTGACCGTGATAATTTTGGTCTGAAATGATGATACGGCAACGAAACCATGAGCTTCTCCTCATGAAATTTCACATCAACCTGCAATTTGAAGACTGCAATTCGATGAAACAGGTGTTGGATTGGTTCTTCCCCTGCTGCGTCCCAGGTGCATGGCATCCCAGGGGCTCTGACCTTTGCCCCCACTTATTCCCGCTGGACGCCAATGGCCTTGACATAATTATCAAACGACAAGTCTCAGGTGATCCCTTCCATCTTTCGATGCATATGAATGCGTGGCTACAATTATCACGATGACCTTCCGATTAAGTGCATTTTAGACGCTGGAATCCTGCTTGGTGGATGTGTGCATGGATATGGAGACGAGCTTCTTGGCTTCGTAGTGAACGCCAGCTGAGAAATAGCTCATGACAAATTACCAATCTGGGTGCCGTCAACTTTGTGTCGAATCCTTGGCTCAGACCGTTGTGTTTTTATGGCAGATTTTCACTTCAGCGTCTGATTACGTCCTTTCTTAATATTTATAGTCTTAATTCTAGGTAACACAGGCACTTTATTTTGTGCAAAACTGCGGATGGCTCCAATTTTAAAAGGCTACTCTACTATCGTTTTTGAAGATACGTTATGACCATCTTGCGTTTTGCAAAAATGCGTTATGAAATTTCTGCAAAATCTCTAGCGTTTTCAATAAAACGAAATTATTGGAACTATTATTTCATTTATTGATGGTGAAAAGAGGGTCTAATCATTCCCAAAATTTCGTTATTATTGTCCACTCGTTGCGGCTGCAGAAAAGGAATCTCGAACGGAAGTCACGTGGGTGAAGCGACACTAGCCGCCATTCTCAAAACTTTTGCTGAAAGTGAATCGTACACTCAGAATTTCTATAGCTTGTCAGGCAAGCAGCCAATATAATTTCTTATTATCATTTCACAGTCATAATATACGCCAAATAAATATCGTTCGGTGACAGCGGATATTGTCAAATATGCGTTTCACAGAAACGGGGACATGAAATTATATAGCGAAATTTTAAAAGAAAATGGAACGTCATTAACTATTGAAAACGAAACACACAGGAAAGACTGAAGTCTACTTTAGTTCTTCATCAAACGTTATATCGCGAAATCAATAAAAGAGAAATAGACACATCCGGCGGTCACTTCTGTGGAAGATTCCAAAACTTCAACCTCTTCAGCCAATGCAGATTGCAATAACATGCAATTATGATAAAGCCACTTGACACAACTACCCCAATAATGCCAAATTTGGGACGACGCCACCTGAAATAATTATTATGCAACATATCTGCTGAATGCATTATTCCTGATGCAGTGTATCATACCCATTTTTAGACCGATCAATTTCAGCTTTGTCGCAACACTGAAGAACATCGTCCACACGACAGCAGTCAACTTCCTGGCGAACAAAGTTGACTTTTGTGAGGCAATCGAGATAGTTTCCCGGGGCACGTGGCGACTTCAGAGGATCCAGAATGCACTCTGGTAAGTACTCCGCCTCTGATGGCATCAAATTCATGACATCATGCGTGGTTTTCACTTTGATTCTCACCGATTGAAACAAGGAGACGTGTGTAAAGTACATTGAGATCAGTGCTCTGTTTTATGTACTTGATGCTGTTGATTCCGTTCCGATTGTACTGATCAGGTTTCATTTCATACCCGATGTCTCTGCAGTGAAAACAATTTACAAGTGAGTTGCACTCGGGATTTGGGCTTAGAAATGAGTGAGGCAAACGCCAAGCCCATGTTTCATTTCTGTCAACAAACCCACCGCAGTACAATATTTCAAAGCTAGCAGAGGAAAAAATTTACTTTCTACCTGTTTGGGTTAGTCGGGTTGCCTTCGTCCTTTTCGTGTTTGATCATGTGGCTTTTGCCAATGCCTTGTGCGTGACGGTGGACGGTCAAATTCCTCCACAAAACCCTGCACATTACTCGCATTTGAAGCACAAAGTTGAGAGTGGTTGGGCTTGTTGAGAGTAGTACCTGTTGAGTGTATCGTCATCCTCGCCTCCCCAGCCATAGAAGAGGTTTGAGAAACCATTCATCTGTTTTATATTCTCAGTGCTCAGAGCCACCGCTCCACCGAAGAATCCATCATAAGGCATCCTGTGAATCAGAAACATGGTTCAAATTTAACCCATATCGATCAAGGAATCTGGCAGACTGGTAGCTGAATTTGCTCATGTAGGCCCCGAGGTGAGTCGGGGCCTGGAAGCAGGTGTACGGCTGACGTGTGTCCAGGGGAAGTAGGTCAACATCGTGGAAGATGAAGCAGTCGAAATCATGCAGCTTCAACGCTTCTAGGAAACCGATGTTCATCAGGGCTGCTCGGTTGAACACGTCAGGTGATGCCTGTATATTAGAGTTTGTCAACATCTTCACATTTTCCAGCCAACTCACCTGTTCAACTACGAATATCTGATATTCCAAGTACTGTGCTTGCATGAAACGATGCATGTAACTAACAAAGATGCGTAGATGATCTTCTCGATTGCGGTATGGAACCACCATAGCCACGCGTTGTCTTGCAGCGCACTCTTCAGGCGTCCAGTGACCTCCTGGTTTGAGAACTTCCTTGTGAATATGCTCAGCCTGCGCGTACGCCAGTTGGCTATTTTTGGATAGCCTTTCAATGGCTTTGACTCCAAAGCTCAATGCGTCCATAGGAGCTCGCCCAATACAAGGGCAGAGTTTATCGCGAGAGGACGCATTGTGAGGGCGCCCAGTAGCATTTTTGCAGATTCCAATCCACCATTGTAAGTATTTCTCAGTTTCTGCATTATTCTGTGCTTCGTGAATGCGGTGTGTCACATGCGTAGTTAGCAACATACAAACAAACAAACATGTCGCAAATGAAACGACCCTGCGCTGGAATAACTTGTTCATGCGATGCATCGCCCTGGGAGGAGTGAATGATGCGACCAGGTCACAAAGTCTCCCGCATCTGAAATACGTTAAGAACTTGGCTTAACACATTATATACAGGGTGGTTCAGAAGTGTGTTTACAAGTAATATAATTTTTCAACCTTGAGAGAATTGTTACCAAAATGCTATTTACTCTAAAACCGTGCTATTTACTCCAATATAATTATTATAGTTGCAGTAGCTTCTTAGCAAATAATTATATTAGGCCTTTACCGGATCATTTTATTGCAAATATTCCAGAAATGTTGCAATATCCCTGACTCTCACACAAAATGTTTAGCATGCAAAACATCCCCACATCTCTCCTTCAGAGAAACAGTGAATAGGATAATTGAATCTAATTGAACATAATTTAATAGTGGTAAAATAGGATAAGGGGCCTCTCGCGAGCTCCTTTGTTATTGAAAACAAAGTTTTGCGCAACATTTCTTCAGTGCTTGTTCGTTAAAAACATTACGAATATCTTATGACATCTAACTACAAAAAAAAAACGTTTGCAATTATTTGGTCATTTAAGCGATATAAGTAAGATAAACAACGCTCACCGAGTGAGTTGGATGCGCCTAGTTACAAATATCACGAATGAAAGATTAAGCGATTTATTGGTATACAGTAAAACCTGTTTATAACGACCACTCTGTGGACCGATTTTAGCATGCATGTGCATGTGTTCGCTTAAGACGGGTGTCTTAAGCGACCGCTTAAGTTCGCTGAATACAAATTGCATCTTGAACAAGCTAATAACGGTGCGTTATGATAATGAAAGAGGTGCATGAATCAATCGACATAAAAATCATAACGCATCGACATTTTTGGTTGGCGTCTGCGGACGCCAACCTATAATATCACTTCTGACACACTTCTTTGACTCGTGATTGGACCAACTGACTTGAAGTTTCTTCCAATCAGAATCGTAAAATTCATGCCAATACACCTGCGCACTCAGACTACACACCAGAGCGGGTCCGACGAAACAACGAAATAGAGCAAAACAGAGCTCCCTATTATCGCCCCATACATGGTGCGATCGTGTTTTTCTGCAGATAAGTTTTTCGTACTTCAAACGTATCAAACTGATAATCTGAGTTGTTGAATACATCATTTTATGCCATAAATTGATTAATTAAGTAATTTTCGAAAGCAAATGTACTTTTTTACTATATATTTAGGTCAGCCATTATGATATACCAAACGCGGATCTATAAATCATTTCATCACACATTATGACCATTAGCAACGAAAATGAGGATATATTTACCCTTTTCAAACCAAAATTTAATTTTTATTTGTGACGTTTTTCGATTTTACGAATCGGGAATCGGAATCGATTCATGTTATTAGCGAATTTATATATGTTATAGTTATCTCAATATATCTCAGTTGTTATGAAAATTGTTGCCTTGACATTACACAGTATACTCCTAGCATATACATCTTACTAAATCCAGAGTTTTAATTAATTAGCTCCAACTTCAAGGTCTTGATGGTAACTAACGCAATTAATTGCATAAATTATTGATTTTTTTTTATTTGATTTTTTATTTGATATTTTTCTCAGTAGAGTAAACCGTGCGTTGTCGATTAATTTTATAAATAATAAATCTATTGGAATTTAATAAATTTATATCACATTATTTCCTTATTTTAATATTTACAATATTGCAAATAATTTCAGAGTTATTCGACTTTTTCAAACATTATCAACATTTGTTGTGTATTAACTATGTTTTTGATCATGTTTGACAAAGGTCGAATAACTAAGTGCAATTATACGTGATATTGATTTGATTGATTGCCACAACATACTCTTGTTGGTTGCGTCTCCATACATTGTAAATTTTTAAGCTCTCGCTCTTTGGGGTTAAAAGCTGTGTATACAGCATTCTTCGGTATTTTTTTTCGGTCAGGTTCAGGGGAAACACGTGTTAATTAAGTGGAGACTGACGCTCGAGCCTGGCCGTCTACAATTAGGAAAATTCTCTCGCTGGGCGACACATGTCCACTCTCATTAATCCTTCCTCTCTGTTAATACTTTTAAGCGAAGCAATTTCAACAGCCTATCATTTTAGATTGAAGATAAAAGATACAGTGAGAGGCAACCGCCTCATCAACCCCAATCAGACTTGAGATGATATAGAAATACAAGATGTGATGAGAGGCACCAGCCTCATGTACCCTTTAGACTTGGAGGTGATATTGAAGGTCACAATTGAGGTCACATTGAGGGCAAACACTCACGATGTTATCGTCTTCCACCTGATGTGACTTTATGTTATTTAGTCCATTCATTATTTGTGTTCAAAATTTGGCAAACATTGATCGCAAGAACCTCTTAAAAACATGAATTTGTCTTTTATTGATAATCAGCCATTTAATCAAAACGTTTCACATAAAACGTTTGCTATTTACTGAACGCGGAGGGCGTCATGATAAAATACGGATTGTGGCTAAACTGTGGAGCCATATGAAGTGCGAATTTCGGGCGCAATTAAATAATGACAGCATTCCAGTATGTGAGTGTGATTGGGGTTTTACGGCTCCACCCAAACCAATCGGATGATACGGGCGCCAGAACAGAAGGCCTGGGACCGGGGTTTCCCCCTACTCTTAACGATAAATCTCAAGGGTTCTTTATCCTGCATACCACCATAGACAGTAGTACACAGCGTCCGGCCTTGTTACGCAGTTGGGCAGCACTGCAGAGTCACTGAAGAATCACAATTGTAATTCACAATCATAACGCCCGTGGCCTGATCGGGTCTCGAACCCGGGACCTCGACCCCGATGGTCGGCATAGGAGTGCAGCCAGCCGGCCTAACCCACTGAGCTATTCGGTGCCCCTAACAGCATTCATCACTGATTAATGTGTGTTGTTGTTTGCGTGTTCCATGATTCCTTTGTTAGGATTCTTGTTGTTCGATTTCAGAGTGACAGAACCGTTGACATCTCATATTCAGTTGGTTTAAGAACATATCCTGGCATCGACATCGATTTCACCCTCATCAAGCTAAAGCTTTGGTGTGTGTTTTTTTTTTTTTTTTTTTTTTTTTTTTTTTCCAGGTATATTTTATATTTTCATAATCGTTCTTGTTATCTTGGTATTATTGGTATTATCTAGCCATGACATATTCACCACATACATTTATGTAATCACCTCGCCTATAGCTGACATACTATACAGCAAAACCCAAGTGTTCCGATTTATCTGTGCTACACCTAGCCATGATCCATCTGTTTGATAAAATCCCTTCCCCTATACCTCATAAATCACTATTTTCACAATATATACGTCATACAACCTATGATTAGTGCTGCAATTTTAATTTTTAACTATATGCTCTTTTACTATGTGTCCTTCGATCTTATATTCAAAAAATGCTTTCACTAAACGCCAACCTTTTAGTTGAAATACTTGTTTCCTCAGTTTTATCATATGTATCAGAGTTCACATTCAATGAAGCGATGCTTCACCGAGATGCCTGCTTTGGCGTTCTTTGCGCCAAAATTTCATCAAAATCGGCGGCCATATCGACCAGGGCACTGAGTGGGTTGGGAAAAAGAGTGACACGTGGTGCTGCACGCTCTTTTTGGTCGTCCTCCTCACCCTCTTCCTACTCCTCATTCTACTCCTCCACCTCCTCATCCTCCTTCTACTCCTCCTCCTTTTCCTCCTTCTCTTCCTCCTCACCCTCTTCCTTTTCCTCATCCTCCTACTACTCCTTTTTCTCCTCCTCCTCCTTCTCCACCTCATCCTCTTCCTACTCCTCCTCCTTCAACTCCTCCTCATTTATCTCTTCCATCTCAATCTCTTCCTACTCCTTCTCATCCTCCACCTCCTCCTCCTCCTCCTCCTCCTCCACCTCATCCTCTTCCTACTCCTCCTTCTCCTCCTCCTCCTCCTCCTCCTTCTCCACTTCCTTCTCCTCCTCTTCCTCATCCTCTTCCTCCTCCTCCTCTTTTTCCTCCTCCTCCGGCCAAGACGAGACATCGAACTCGACTTGATAAACTTTACCCCAGCAAACGAGAGAAACTAAGAACTGAAACGCGGAAGTGCACTTAATCCTGAATTCACTTAGTGAAGTGATTCATGCAGGAAAACGTCAAAGAATTACCAACAGACCTTCGATCATACTGGTCATCGCGAGTCCCTGGGCATCGAAGATGGCATCATATTCAAGGGAAAAAAGTTCTCATACATGACACCATGAGATCCTGCAACAATTGCACGCTGGTCATCAAGGAATTGAGAAGATGAGAGCACTGGCAAGAGACACTGTCTATTGGCCGAAGATTAATGAAGATATCCAGAAAGTGTTCAGTCGCTGTAATTCATGCCAAGAGACGCAAAGTGCCAACAGAAACTCCATCAGGTGCATGCAAAGTAATGGAAATAAAAAATGAGTCCATGGAAAGAAATGTTATCTTAATCGACAGTGCCCTCCTAAACATCCGAACGACTCCGACCGCTCCGGGCCAGCAATCCCATCACCAGCGGAATTGATGTTTGGTAGACATGTAACATCTCAGCTTCCGCATCACTCAATCGCATCACAAAACAAAGAAAGGGAACGCATGGAGGAGAGGAAGAGAGTCCAAAGAGACTACCACGATCGCACGGCCGAATCTACCACAGTTATATTCTGGCCAGTCCGTCAGAGTACTGGAGCATTGCATGAGCACGTGAGGTGAATTGCATGAGTCACGAGGTGAATTTTATCATTTTGTCTTTTAACCTCTATTTGCCGTTGTCATGTCTAACTTGGTACACAAAATTGTATGTACTTGTTGAATGTATTTTTATAGGCTTTGCCTCCTTCACATTCATGTGTTTTTGTTCACGAATTAAAAAAAAAAAGGAAGAAGAAAAAAAAAAGAACGATAAATAGAGGGGAGGAACAAACTATTCAGAAACTCCTAAACTACGATTCCTCAGTGTGCATGAAATGCAAAATATCCAACAGATTGAAGAAGACAACAATTTTGTGTTCCCAATGCGGATCTAATTTCCACTGATCATGTGTTGGACTCACGAAGAAGCAAACTAGCCGAACTCCAAAATGGACATGTGCAAATTGTTTTCAACCAATATTTTATTCGATAGACACAGCCCCCAACAGAAGATGTACGATTCTTTCGAAAACTTGAATAATTATCTCCAAAGGGCCAACCAATCTTACCGCCCAGAACTTCGTATAACAAAAGAAGCACGACCGACATTCGTTAAACTCATTCGCAACTCATTTGGGATGTGATCCGAGATGACACCTCTATGGCTTGGAAAAGACTGATGACTTTACTTATCCTGAGAATACTCTCTTTTCATTGGCACCCTCCACAGTCAGATATGAATTCTTGACAGGCTGTTAGGGATTCAGGGCAAATTATTTTGTGCATTATATGCACATAGAATGTTCTGAATGTTTTGGTTTTTAAGACTTATAACATCAACAACAACACTTACGCACTAGTGAGTCTTTAAGCGATATTAAACGCAAAGCACCAGAAGAGATGACACCACAATAATTGTGGTGTCATCTCTTCTAGTGCCAGGAAATCCAGGAAAGTGTCAGCTGTCCGCTTTTTATCCCGACCCATGTGACCTGTTTTGCCATGGACGCTCACAATTATACCACTGATTTCCCTATGCCATAAACTAAATATTATATAAATCCCATTGATCAACAGAGATTCTGATTTCTGAGTGAACAGTCAATTAAAGCCAAAAATACTGGTGGCAGCAAATGAATAAAAGTTTGAAATGCATGCTCACGCTTCTTGTTGTCGAGGGATCAGCTAATTCTGCGAAATCAAAACTACTAGTAGTAGTATTGGCTAAAACCACATGCTGTGCGCAAATCACGTGATCTGAAACACGATTGGCTAAGGCCGTAAGGCGTACTTAGAAGAGCCGGGGTTTAGGCCAATGAGAGCGGCGCCTCAGAATACCATGAAAAATACTGAAAATGGATTGCAGTATTTACTAAAGAAACAGAGCACTCGGGCGATAATTCAACCAAGGAAAGGAACGCTCTTCGTGATTAACATCACTGAGGATTTCCCAACTTCGCAATGCCGAGAAAGAAAGTCCAGCGCTATTTACA
>KB310160.1:0-46082 GCA_000328365.1 Capitella teleta
GCAACCAAGCAAGGCTGCCGGCAGCTCACTTACATTTTGCATTATGATTTAACTCTTCTGCTATTTCCCTAAAATTGGGCACACACAGAAATCCAAATTATATTGGAATATCATTCTATGAACTTCATTCATCCACTTGGTTTCATCATAGATACTCCATTACGGAGTATTTTTAGAGTATACTCCAGTGGGGTATCTTTGGTTTTGTGGGATATTCTAATACATGTATTCTCATTTGACTTTTTTTCTCTTGTGTTTACCGTGTATTGTTTTCATGATCATAATGATCTAATTTCTAGCTATCTTTTCTCAGTATTAAAATACTTTCAAATTCTAACTGACCTTTGACCCTTGTATATACATGTATTAGCTGTATACATGTACATGGGATGGCTAGGCTAGGAATTTGCAATTGCGTTCGTTGCAATATTTAAGTGTAGACTTCCTATAACATTAAAATCATTCTGTACAGTATTGTGAATTGTGGCAAGTATACGTGTATTATCTGATGTAGGAAGTTCCCTATATCTTTCATTTCCATCGATTTTCAAAGCAACTGAAAATGCTGGCTCCTCCACAAATGTAAAAATTTCATCCTCGTTCTCAGAAACAACGGATCGCATTTATATGATATACTATTTATGATTCCACAAAAAAAAAAACTTTGAATTTATTTATTCACAATTAAAAGTATGATTCAAATACTGATCACGTGACAAAATGGCCATCAGTGCTTTCATTGGCTCAGTTAAATGAGATATCTGTCATCTGTTTGTCGACCTCAACAATGTGCCACCAAGTTCAATAATAGAGCTCCTTTGACAAAATTGAGCACGCTTCTTTTGAGTTTCAGATGAGTACTATATACTTGCGAATATCGTCGTATGAGCCATGTTGTTTAGTCTGGTCTCGGACACTTTCAGGAATCAGGTCTTGTTTATTCACGAGGGAAACATCGGATGCCGTGACTTCGAGATCTCGTCCTGCAGCATCTGACCTCTTGACCCTCTCCAAGAATCGTTTTTGATCAGAGTTTTATGCGCTGGTATTTGCATGATGGATAGACATGTGATTCATCTGTGAACAGGGGAGTGCTTTGCCAGAGTCACTGGCTTTGTCTTCGTTTGGTACCTGAGAACTACACCTCTGATCACTTGTGTTGACCAAACCTTTCTCCAAACAGACCATCAGGGGCGGTCATCTACTGCAGTGAGATTTCTCCAGTTGATTTTGTGGATTCCTCGTGTGCGGTCGAGAAAAGCGACTCGGGTGTGTGTCTCTTCACCAGTGTCGTCCTTAACTTATCTTCAGAGCTGAGATCCACTGTCATGTTCCTCGGATGCGTCTTTCGGCTTGGAATGTTTTCTTTCCTGGTGTGTTTCTTCGAAGTATGTTCCATCTGTGGTTGTGATATGTCAATGAAGTTGCGGCACACTATTTTACGCAGCATATTATTGGCGTTCTCTAATTGGCACAAGTGCTTCGTGCCCTTGAATAATCCATTCAAAACGACTTCGCCATGTTCAGCTATGGCGGCCAGTTGGATCGGCAGGTGACCATGCCTGTTGCAGGTGCTTGGGTTCGCTCCGAAACTCAGCAGCAAGTCAATCGCACTTGGGGCCCAAGCAGCAACGCTTTGGCACGCCAACATCAGGGCTGGGTTACCGTGGCGGACCTCGTGCAACGCCATGTTGCAGGAGCAGCTGGAGATATTTGATCCTGTCGGACGTCTGGTCGTCATCGTGGGTGCTGACCAACGATAACATCAGCGCCGTCTCCCTGTAGGAATTCCTTGAATTGACATCAGCGTCTCTTTCCAGCAGCAGTTGAGTAATTCGAGATCTTCGCACTTAGGCAGCGCGTAAAATGTAAAACGCACTGGGCAGACGTGTAGTCATTATTATTACCTCTGATCGTGAGCACTTGCTCCTTATGTGCTTTCACCTCATACAATGCTCTAATAATTGTTTCGCAACCTATATGTGGCGTGTACCACTCTGAGAATCACTGGAAGAATAGTGTGGCAAATATCCGAGCACTCAACGGTCAAGTGAAGAGCAGTGTGTGCATGGAATTAAAGCTACTACGACTGGAGAGGCTCTCGTCTGCTTACTTTCAGGTGATGCTAATTCAGTGATAACAAAACGCGGAGTCTGAGTGAAAGGGCTGATTAATGAATAGCTGAGGCTCAGACGGTCGCAGCTCAAGGCATTTTTTTGTTTAATCTGGACGTATTTATTATACTCTCTACACTCATTTAGGAATATTCCTAATTTTAATTTTATAAGATGATAAAAATGAACAACATTCAAACGGATGAGGGTTTCAATTTATTGCAATAATGGTTGCGGTGTATTCCTATAAAAGAAGAAAGGAAACAATAGAAAGATTCCTCAAATGACGAAAGTACTTTAGTAATCCCCGGTGGACACACTGGTAAATGGAAGTATTGTACACGTAAACATAATATTATGGTACAATTAAAGAGAAAAACTGTAAGTATGGTTTAATATTTCAGGCATCATTTAAAAAGAGAGATTCTGAATTGCTTTTAAGATACGATCTGCATAATTATATTCTGCATAGTGTAGTGAAAAATAGCCGTATAAATATTTACAAAAGCATTTATACATGACGGATATACCATGAGCTCTCCTTATAAATTGTTGACTCCTGCGAATTGAGTGTTATATGGGCTTCACTGGGTGAGACAATCTCTCCATAATATTATGTAATACACGTTGTATACTCGAACAAACATAATATGAAACTTAGTATAATTATTCGATTAAACCTCAAACTATACAAAACACCCGGATACTATATGGTTAAATGTCACTGGATGTTTAAATGAAGCATATGGTCCAAATTCAATTGAGAAATACAACGGCAATAGACTAGAAATGATCCGAACATTTAAGGACCAGCTCCCTTATCTTTCAATGGTCAGTAACAGATGGAAGAGAGCCAACAATTTTCCTCGTAATTTGATTGCCCACGACAATGCCACAACTCGTTGACTGCCATTAAGCTCTACCAGTACCATTTCAAATGCACTCTTTTTTGGGGGGCTTTTATTTTTTAATGTTGTAATCAACGATTCAATTCAGATAAAAAAATGAGGTAAACTTCAAATAATACTGCTTCATCATAAGCACAGTACAAACACATGATTTCCATTTAAATACAAGGGTGACTTAAACCAGGCAAGCGGAGAGCATGTTATTAGAAAGAAAGACAAAATGATAGAGACAAAATTGAATCAAATCATCCACTGAGCGTACAATGTATCAGGGCGTAATAGCACATTGATATCACAAATTTATGCCTTTTCAAAGTAAACGACACGCCATAAAAAAAAAATTAATTGCATCCCAATCTTTTGAATTACTTCAATGCTTCATAATTATAGAGAGTGTTCCTAAAGTCCTTCTTTTTCTTCTTTTTCAGAAGATTCAATGGGGTCGGATGTTTCAGTCTGATACAGTCGCCAAATTTCCAAAGTATGGTTGACCAACAGAACACCCTGCGTAGTATTAAATGCCCGATTTATTGCCTTTCTTTCCAGAGGTATATACTGTGCCAGTCCATTATGTACAAACGAAAAAGTTCCTCCATATAACTAATGTAAAGAAAATCATATATCATATAACAAGATTAAAATAAAGAAATGTGGAGAACAGTTACACAGACAACAGCTTTGAAAGTACAACCATGGTATAAAAACGAAGCTGAAAACTAGAAGAACGACACGACATTGTATTCAGCAGTTAATAATAAGTTATAAACGGTGCATATAATAATATACATTCTGCATCATAACGTCTTTGGTGGCGTTATATGATGACACACCATAACGAAGTGTTTATGTGCGCGTTATGATCTTGGTATCATAACGCACTGCTTCCAGCCCGACTCGTGCAGCGGTGGTCATTGGCTCACCGACATCGGTTGATCTCGACTTTCTTCGTGCATGTTTTGCATTCGACGTAACAACAATAGAAGTATTTACATTCACAGCGATGTTTCACTTCGACCACTTGACTGGTGAAGCCTCGACCGCAGCACATGGACTGACAACCAATCGACCCGTCGTTCGTCTTTTCACATTCTCTGGAAAGAGAAAAGAAATAGTGAAAATCACGCATAGAATAAGGAGAAACGCACCCGTATAACCAATGTCCCTCTCTGAATATGTAACTCAACCAGACCCCGTAGCTTGCATAATTTAGCTTGCATACCTCGTAAGTTTATAGACAGTGCCAAATACATGTATGTAATTATATAGCACTTAAATTACTCAACTGTGTGTATACACATGCAGATATATGTTACACGCTCACGAATCGTGTATTTGGGCAATAGAAAGAAGCATTTACAGCGAGTGACTGACAGATAGCTGTAACAGGAGACAGGGCATGTGAAACTTCAGTTCAACTTGAAGTGTGTTGACAATGTGCAAAAGACAGACCACGCTAATGGCTATATATCTCTCAAAAGGAGGGGGCAGGGTGCATTGAGGGCTAATATTGAACCGAAAGGTCACCAAAGTCATTTGACAACAAGATGTTTACTAAGTGTCACTGATTTTGATGAATTTCGCGTAGGCCTACCTTCCGCGGGTTCCCATCGAGCCCAGGCCGCCGTCTGGGAGACAATAATCGGGAGATTTGGTGTAGTAAATAAGCTCGTTTTCACTGAACGACGTTTTCTTGTCCATGAGCGGAACGAAGCGGCGTTCCTTGCTGTTCTTCACCTTCTTGTTGACCACCTCCACCGCCAGGCGGTACCTCTCCTGGATTTTCGTGCCCACAGTGCGCATGTCCGGAAGTGCCTTCCAGCACGTCTTGATATTGCACGACCCAGACACGCCGTGACATTTGCAGTCGGTCACTAAACTGTCCGAGATAATCTGAAAAACCGAAGAAAATCGACTTAAGTGGGTGACAAAGATGCGATTATGTCATGGCATCATGAATCAATCATGGTCGATCACGAATCCCTGTGAATCACGGTCAATGACCTTTGTGGAGCCGGTTGATGAGCCTAAAAGCAGGTAACTCGAGTGAAAAAAAATGATGATGCTATCTGTGAGTCTTCAAGTATCTCCTCTTGGGATTCAATAACAATGCAGCCTCGTTGTGAGAAGCATCTCGGAGGTGCGAGGCGCTTCCCGGAACGGCGAATTCTGGCTCAAGTGCACGCAGCGCTGCAGATGTGGCGCCCAGATCCATCGGCAAATTATGAACGCGGCATTAGGACAATGCACGAATTATTCCAAGCGCGAAGTATGCAGAGCGAGGGATACACCGACAAACGGATGGGATCAAAGTATCAGAAAAGAAATGGCCTTGTTGTATACACGGCGAGTCTCACTGATGATAAGCGAGATCATAACAGAGATGCACATAGACATGAATGATGGCATGGGAGCCAGAGATGACGTGGTTTCGGATGATCGAATTATGTTTAAATATTTGGTAGTAATAAGTACATCTATCTATGAGATCTCTCGTTGGTATTTTGTCAAGCTTACTATAGGTATAACATTTTAATACATCTATTCCTAATATATATTAATAGCTAATATTACACAAAGCCACGTATCAGTACAATTAAACACTCATTCACTGAAGTATTGGAACGATAGCCGATTCGATACAATCAGACATAACACATGAGTTATCGGTTAGGCTGGTGCCAAAATGGAGCCATGCTGAATGATTCAGTGTTTTTGATTTAAGATTCGTCATTAAATTTTGGTTGGTCGATGCGATTTCGAATGAATGATGAAGTCGGTCCTCAATGAGGTCACTCAACGGGCAATCTACCATGCCCTCAAGCGGTGCTCCCACCGACAAAATCTGTTCCCTGAGGAATGACCTCGCGCAAGCGACACGAGCCGATAGCATTCAGATATTTCCGCATCGACGATGACGCGGCAAAACGAAGAAAAAAGAAGATGAATTGATCTGGTGCGGAGTAATGTAATGAGTGAATCACAGGAATGACTAATTAACAAAAATCTTAAAGGAACACACGTGAGTTCAGTGGAATATGCCAAAAAGGAAGAGGGAAAAAAGAGCGTTATCAATTTTGATGATTTGAAAGGGGGATGTGTGAGACGCTGGTTCCGGGAAAATGACGGAAGTCAGTGCCATCCCGGCATGCATCTGTCAGCTGCATTCGAAAATGGCCGAAATGTTGGTGTAGCAACCGCTTTCGGAAGTAATGTTTCATTTGTTCACGTCAACTTTCGCAAACCGCACGGATGCCTCGGCCACCAGACCGAGTGAAGATTGATTATGCCGATTTGTGTGTTAACAAAACCGTGTTTAACGTAGAAATATCACCGCTCCAATGTTTTCGATTATTGCTGACCCGGAACTCAACTATCAGCAAAGATCGTTACTCATTTAACAATCTTTGAGTTTGGCCATCTTGTCTTAATATAGAGCTTAGAGGGGGAAAGGGGTGAGAGGGGGGTTTTGATTAATCCTCATTGTAATTGCTGCACGTATTTTGAGGGCCAGGAGATTTAAAAGTCAACTTGGAACTATTGAAAAGCATGAAAACAAAAAGTAAGTGAGATGTATTTTCATTTAACTCCAGAGAGCAACTGTAATGTGATGCCGTTTTTTCAGTAGCAAGCTCGCTTGTGAAAACGATTATGACACTTTGAGTATTTTAGCACCAGATGCTCTCAGCAGCGAAACTAAAACGTCATTCTAGAAGAAATACTGTTGCTTAATCTCTTTAATCCCATGCCTAATTCCACTGCTGCGTGTTGCTAATCAGAGTTGTCACACTACTCGTATTTCAATCGCAAAAAAAGCATGCTTCGCAAGGCAAAGTTGCAAGTGTTTTAATGCAGTAATATACGAGGCATCGATGGATCGAAGGAGGCATTCATCTTCCAAGCGATGACTCTCTCGGCCCGTCGGAGAGCGGATTTATTCGCAGGAGAAAGAGATGGAGTTTTGTAAGTGATAGATATTGGATGACTAGCAAGCGGCGGGGACGTTGACAACGTGTCTAGCTAAGGCACAAGGCGACAAGTTGATGGGGCAAGCGAAAGCGGAAACAATCGAAACAGTGTAGTTGGCAGTACTAAGGCACTCGCGGGTGGGCACCGGGATTACACGAAGCGCATGCGAAAGAGGAATCCACAGTGGTATGAAAATACAATAATGAAATATCGGAGAAAAACAAAGCGAGGGGAGAGAGTCTAGGAAGGAAAGATCAGCTGAACTGGCAAATCGCTTGCCTCCGAAGACAACCAATGGCAGAAGGAATGTAGCTTCACTCACGGAGGTTGCTTAGATCAAAGGATCGCGATTTTTGCCTCACTCCAGATTTCACATTACGCTGTCCGACCCTTGTGTAGGAATAATATAGTGAGGGTATTATACGGTGTTGAGTGGTAAAAGAGCGAAGGGACTGAGGAGTTTTATACCATTCATCTTTCTTCCAGCTGATAATCAATCGATCGAATTTACAGCCAACGCAACATGCAGATTCGACGTGTTTAGATACACCGGCCGTTAATTGCTCCGGACAAGCATCTGATCTGAAGTCACTTTCAGATGACGTCAGATGACGCGTCGTCTTTCTCTGCAGTTGCATGCGTCGTTGGATTCGCGAACGATTCGTTAATGAAGTGCTTGCTTCCCTGACCCCGTTGAACCACTGTCACATGAAAGATGAGCTGCTTTGATAGGCCGCACTGTTTCATCTAGCCCCACCTCGTCGTTGTTGACTATTTATTCGGTTGCCAGTCTCATTATTTAACCATGCTTCGATGAAGCAACGATAAAAACTGATGCTAGCAAGCCACACTTCAGTGCGCATGCGTTGTAGATGATCGCAGAACGCTGATGAATGATGGCGAGAGTTACGCCGAAGGGCGAACACGGAGATTGCACAGAGAGGGAGGAAGAAATGCCAGTTATAATGAACAAGTACATCCATGCACCACTGAAACGCGGATCAATCAATGTCAAATACCCGATTGACAAAACCATACCATGGTAGATGCAACCAAAGGGTACTGCCAAATCAGACCCGCACTAAAGTTCCATCCGGTCAAAACATTTGTACGAAGTTACTTTATTTAAAATAATAATAATAAACGAACGAACCTTACGACCAGCGTTATTGTTGTGCAAGTTCATCATTGCTTGCTTCGACCTCTTCTTGCGTTTCAGGAAGGGAGAGTCCGCGAATGAGGCGCTGAAGATCATCCCGAACCGGAGGTCATCTCCGCAACCTCCCCATTTGAACTCGGAAGGGGGTGCTTCGTTGGGGATCCGCCCACAGGAACATTTGGTGGTCGCTCCTTGGGTGCACGCTTTCGAGATGGTCTGCGCCAGGGCGGCTGCCGACAGAGCATGAACGTAAGCTTGTTCTCGGCTACCTGCAAAAAAAAGAGTACGCCAAATTTAGTCATCAAAGAGTACATGACTGAACGTACATTTGCCTTCGTGATTACGCCCTAAAAGCATTAATACTTTTAATAGTGACTCCACTTCAACAAACGCGCAATAAAAGGCTGGCAGGACTGTCATTAAACTCATTATGCCACCCAACTGCATCTGTTCCATGGAGCGGTACCACCCCCTCTGGCTCTTCCGTTTTATGGTCATACCCCGTATCCTGAGTTGCATTCTGCGTGAACTTTATGGTTGTGGGTCATGGGGCATGCGAGGTCATGTCGTAATGAGGTCCAATGAGGCGGCATCAGGCTCCTCCCCTCTGCCCTCCCACAAGAGCAGCGATATCCAACGCGACCATTCGAGGACTGGGAAAATACTTCCCAATGCAATACCTTCATGCATCATATGTTTAAAATGCGTATTTTGACAAATTAGTTCGTCGCACAATACATCGGCCGGTTATACGTACGTATTCATGCCATTCTATCCCATTATCTGCATAACACGGAGGTTCTAGACGTCTGGGTTTATCGAAAAAGAAGGAGGCGAATATCGGGGGATTAATGAGCCGTGCGCTGTCACCCCATTGGAGGGCTGCTGGCTTCTTCTGCCTCGGAACCAGTGGATCATGAAACATAAATCCACAAAACCCAATGAGGCTATTACGTAATACCCCTAATTTGCATCTCATTTGCATGTGCGAGGGTCGATATCATAAAACCAGCCAAATAAGCCAACATACACAACAAAAGGTATAGGCATAACATGTGCATGCATGTATGTGTGACTAGTACGTATGAAATATGGGTGTGTTGTCCAGGACTGATGGCCAAACATCGCCCACCTGCGACTGGCGATGCGAGACGAAGAAACAAAGAGCGAACGAAGCATGGAACCACAAGCGATTACCTTTCTGTTGATATCCAATGTAAGAGAAGTTTACAGCGATAATGGCAGACTGACATATGTCACTTTTGCATTGAGAAAGGTGATGTATAATAACGATAAATAAGGCGATTTGAAAGGCTGACCATCTACACTGCCCCAATGGAAATGACCCAAATTTCGGTGAAAGCTGCAGCACCGTTTGGCGTAAGTATAACAGGAAAAGTATCAACCCATCAAGCGTCAAGGAGACTCACCTCCAGTCAAATCTGGCAGGTATTTCGGCGCCATGCGGACGGAGGTGCAGTTCCACCTGTACTGGGCGAACAGGTACTGACAGACGTCGGTGGTTTGCCGCGTTGCATGGGCCACTACGGGCATCAACTCCATGTTGCGTTTGCATATTTGAATCTGTTGCTTGACCAATCCGTGTTCTTTGGCCTTTACGCAGTCCGCCGTGCGGTTCCAATGTCTTGAGTTGGTGGAGGCGATCGAACTGGAATTAAGTAAGAGTCGTTTACGGTATTACTGCAGCCAGATGAAGAATTCCTTACACGGTAAAAATGTATGAAATTCATAAGCATACGAATGGTTTACATTTTAATCCTGGAGACATTAATTACACGGGCAAGGTGAAAAGTGACAAGATGATGATGGTTTGATGAAAAAAAGAAATGCATATGGAGAAGGAGAAAGAATTACAAAACATTTTTTACACTTTGTATGTGAAATCGTCTTCCTCCGCCGTGTAGCATAAATCACACCCAGACACCACGAACAGAAAGGTTTCAAAATTGAAAGTCATTTTGAAAGCACGATGCTTCTATTCAAGGCTCCAATTTTCAGCAGGTATATCTCAGGAATATCTCCCGATATGCTGACTACATCTTCTTTCGCGGGTGTAATTTATGATCTGTATGTTTTTATCTCTGCTTTCTAATTGACGATTGAAATTTGTCTGCCAAATGTAGGCAATTACATGTCGTTCAAGCACGGTACTTGAAAATACGAAGGGATACTTTTTCCTCTTTTTTTTTTTGGGGGGGGGGGTTTACTTTATAAAGATGGGTGTGAAGTCATATTATACCAATGAGGATATTACTTAAAACGATGAGACGCAGCACTAATTACATAATAAGTAAACATTAAGTAAAAAAACAACAAACGACTTCCAAATTTGACAATGGTATACTGCAATCTCTTGATCCTCTCCATAAAATTACACCACTTATAACAAAATTCCGCAGATGATCGATTCATGTGTAATGTAAACGTATATTTATCATAGAGGGTGGATAGATAAGTGATTAAGTCGTGTGCACAGGGCTCATCGATCCTTTGATGTTCCAGGCAGGGAGTGTATGGCCACACATGAAGGACACCTCACGCCCCTCTTGAAGAGAAGGAATTCAACTGATTGCTCAGTCCACACCGATCCCCCCACATTCAACCTTTCGTGAACCAATTCAGACGTATTTTACAACTTCTGCAGCTGCCCGAATAAAGCGGGGATCATATTTGGCTGCCATAAAATATTGCAGAATAAATCCGGTTTTATTGCCACATACTTGAAAACTGAGATATGACGAATTCTTTACGCTGTTATCCAGTCTCTCATGTTAAATGTGTATGTAATGCTTTTATTAATTCGTTTATTACACACTTTGCGACTACGTACTCATTGAGATTGGATCTTGTCGAGGTCATGTCGTCCGGGTCGGGTCTTTGATGAGAAGGAAGTTCGATGCCGAAGCAGCTACCGCGTGCTATCAATTCAAGGAGAACTTCCTCAGCGACTCGGTGAACGCATTACGACGGACTCAGGCATAATTTCCTCATCTTCTAGATGTTCCGAGACCTCTTCCACCTCCGGAGCGAGTCTGGCCAATCGCTCTCTCATGACCAATTCTTCAAACTAATGACCGATAGGAATCTATTAGATATCCAGCCATGTCCGTCATAGAGGCAGCAACGTCTGGCTAAGCTACAACCTCCCGAGAACAATATAGAGGTACCAAGTCACAAGTTTAGCTAGCCAGGTCAAAAGTGGCAGCAGCGCTAACAAGATGCATTTCTTTGCCAATAAATTTGTTGGCACTTGCAATCTGTTGTAGAGATAGGGACGAGGGAGGCGTCGGATTTCTATGCACCCATACTTCAATGTTGAGGGGATATGAATGGACAGTGCAGATCCATGAGAGGTGGGCGGGTACATTCCTCCGCCAATGAAAACAGTACTCCCTCACAGTCAGCATGGTGTTTTCTAGGGTCAGATACTTGACGAGTTCTCCGAAAAAAAATACCACAGCAAGGCCAACGCCATAAAATAAACTTCGGACATTTCAAGAATCATAAAATTGCCATAACGCTGGCCGTGTTTTGATCCGGGAACAGATCCGGGAAGGATGGCCAATCCCAGGATGACCCGCTCCTAATTCATTGCGTCGATGAGAAGCTGACCATCATCAACTCGACATCAAAATTTATGACGTTCGATGGGGGCCAATGAGTATGACCACTGTAGCGAGATTTATGGCTTAAACGACTCCGGCTTAATCGCAAACTTCTGTGTTGCTTTCTTGAGAAATTCCTCTGCAAGGCGAGTGATTCAGCGGGCAGACCCTAACGACCATTGGACGAAGAGAATAAACGATAAACATCGGAGGTGCGGAAAGCCAGAGAGTGACCGGTGATTCTTTTTTTATCGCCGTTTAATGTCGTCCATTTTCAAGACGAAATTGCTCTTCGCGGTTAACCCGCGGTTACATAAGCGGCGCATTGAGCAGAATTAGGTCATTGTGTCAACACTCTAGATGGCATCTTAATCACTGGTCGTAAAAATTGTACTCCATTTCAGAAGTCAGTTGGATGTGAACGACCTTGACCGCACTTTGACCTACATTCGGACACCATCGTCGGGCATTCCCCAAACACGCGGATTTATTCGCTGCCTTCCACGTGCGCCAATTGCAGAGAAATGCGTGGTATCATATTGGATTGATGCTAAAATAATATATTCCACAAAGTAATATACATAATTGACAACTTTATCAAACCACAGGCACGCATGCCTATTAAAAGGCAAAGAACTACACTGCTGATTAGCCCTATATTTACTATTATTTTAACCGCGATTAATACGTGGACATCTTTGAAAATCATAAAACATCCCGGCAGCTACATATAGATGACTATGGTGTATACTCTCTGCAAATTCCGACGTTCTGCAAGATCAAAGAATCAAACTTTGTTTTTCCCCATAAGCAGACGTGCAGCAGGGCAACAGACAGCGGCAACCCACGTTTATTTAAGACGTTCAGAGGTTAATGGACGGCGATTAGAGCAGGCAACGAGCTGTTCAATCTCGACATTCTCAGATTAACAGGTGCCGGTCCTGCTGTTTGATCCGGGTTCCAGGATGGTACCGAGGACATACTAATCGCCCGTTTGGAGCCAACGATCGGTCGTTCAGGGGCGCCTTCGTGGATTGCAGCAGATTTCAACAGAAGACAACTTCGGATCGTGCCGCGAAATTTCCAGGATGCGAACTGAATCTTACTGAGGTGACCTACACTGACACAGGTGTTCCTCGGGTCAAAAGGTCAAATGGTGTTGCTTTATATATTTATATCATAATATAAGAACAGTGATTATAATTTCGAATGTTTTGAGGTGGGCTTGTTGTTTTTTGCAACATGTGAGTTTAGTTATGAGCGCACTGCGGTGTCTTAAGTGGGTGTCTTAGGTGGGAGTTATACTCGGAGTGCGGAACTTGACAGAAGTTAATGGTTTCTGTCGGCACCCTCTTCTTGTCTTTCGTTAACATCCCCTGCCTTCTCTCCCTCGAGCGTCCAACGATAATTCCATGGCGTTTTGTGCCGTTATGTAATCGCCTCGTTGACGTTAAAAGGTGCAAAAACATCTCGAGAGAATCGAATTCAACAAGAAAATCAGGGAACAATGGTGTGACGTCACTGATTAGATTTTTAGAAGGGGGTGCTAATAAAAGATGAAAGATTCGGATTTCTATGGTTTGCAAACCTGAATCATGTCAACGCGAAGGTGCGATATTGACGCTTGTTTGATTACGTGACATAAAATGATCGTTACGTCAGAGGAAAATTCAATTATGAATCCGCCTTTGTGATGAAAGTGGAAAACGTGTTTTTATCATAAGTCAAAATTAAGTTAAATATTGACAACGTGAAAGCTAATTTTGAGCGTAATGAAGTATTGTTGTTGATTACAAATTATATTAAATATTATAATTTAAAAATTTGATTCCGATGAGAGAGAAAAAAAAATCAAAATAATTATTATTCAATTATCCAATAAAATAATTAACGATAAAATCGAATTTCATTACACGGTTACATAATTATTAAATTGCCAGCATAATAATGACTACTCGCGATTAAAAGAAAAGCAAATAAAATAATATAAATTTGTGGTCGAGGCAAGACGATTGGTCTCGAGTTAACAAGATCCTTTGGAGCCTCACGATGTGCAGGTTTATCCGGGCCGAGGGAGGGATCCGTAATTGCCTCAGCATTTCACAGATCCCGCAAGAATGAAACCGAGAAGGCAACATCAGACGGATTGTTGTAGCACGCACAGTGCTATCACGGGCTGTTTGTGCAAATGCTAACAGAACAAACACTTGTGTGGATTTCGCAGTTGATGCATCCGGCATTCACACCAGACAACAAACGAAATGCGGCGGCTTTTGTGGTCGACAATTACGGCTAATAAAACTGAACGGAAACTCGAATGCATCAATTACTTAGCACTGTGCACGTGGCTCAGATGTTCTCCTCATCGCAACATTGAGGGAAATGACGGTCATGGAACAGCGCACTGTACACCGTTATCTATTTCACCGGACGATAGACCTCCTTCCTGGAAGCGCTTGACCATCGGTCAGCAAGCCCTTCTGTTTCGCTCGCTGGTTGTTTCACTTGGCGATGTCGACCCTTTAATCCGAGACAGTAAATCTCTGAGATGGAAACGTCGACGAAATCGTTTCATGTTTTGTGTATGAGTCACTTGACGTATGCCCGTTGTCAGTGAAACAATGCGACATGACAGCCAGTTAATGGGGGCCTTCGATAAGAGTATTCAGATGAAAATGTGGATTTGTGAGGTTAATTTAGAACACGCACCTCTTACGGGGGAGAGAGGGTAGCACAAAGCGCGGGTTGTACTCGATTGCTTTTTATTGGTGCGATTCAAAGTACTTTAAAGTATTTTCAACATCTTTGGTGAGTTTGGTAGAAAAAGCATAACATGCACCTGGACAGCTCACGCGCGCACCGAGAGGGTGCACCCCGGGGTCAGCGGGTGCAAGCGTTTGCACTCTTCTTTGGAGGTCGATGATAAGTGCCAAATAATGGTCAGAAATGAGCGAAGACCAAAACCAGGCACTGAATGAGCTGCGATGTTGCTCTGCGGGATTGCAACGCGATGACTGACGGCCGCCGGTCAGGGGTCGTTACAGGAGAGAGAAAAACATAGTTTGTACTTACAGCCATTCGATGCCTTCAACTTGGTGCAGGATGAGAATGAAGGAGAGAAGTACAGCGGACACCATCTGCCTCCACGCAGACCGGCGATTTGATCCGACACAGCACTCGCTTGCAGTACGCAACCCACTCATGCTCAATCCTCGAATTGATACGCGAATGTCCCAAATGAATAAAGTTCCTGTGTGTGGATGGTATTCCTTCACATTGTACTCCTATAACACAAGGTTACCTGCCAACTTCAGTCAACAGTGAAGGCATTTAATGAGTAGTCCTCGGATGAAAATAAACCGAGAAATTCCTTTATTGGTTTGTCTTCCGCGTAAAAAAAAACAAGTGCGTCCACTGCGAAGATGCGCCAAGACGAAACTGACGAAGCGACCGACGGCTGAAACGCTTAAGCGGCCCGCCGCCTCCGAGGAGCGCTAGACCGCCTCCTCCCCGTCTCAACCGAATCACCTGTCTCAGTAATTTATTGCCCTTTTCACCACTCACAGCGCAGCTCCGGGGTGAAGTGGGCGGGGCTTAAGAGACTGGGCTTGTTTACCAACACAAAATGCACGCGATTCTCCAATACAATTAACCAAGCTTATGCCGCGTAATTTCCACTCAAGAGGAATATGTGTGTGTGTGTTTCATTTCTTTTTTTTTTTTCATAGCTGTACCCCTTTTCTGATTCTGGAGTTTTCCCTGTCAGCACCTTTCTAATTCTGACTCGGATCTTTGATCCACAGCGGCGAGAAGAACAGCGTTCATATCTTTCGTCGCTACTCTTTGATTTCTTCAGTTTTATTATCCCACCATGTAGATTACCACAAATTTCAGATAAATACAACTTTGCTTCCGTAAATCAATTCGTTTGAGCACCCTGCACACGCTTTACAAATCAAGCTGTCGGTATAACCTATTTCGAGTAAATTACGATTGTTTGCACAGATCTCGCTTAATTCCCGTTCAACAGACTTCACATTTTCCGTCACATTACTCCTCATTAATATTTTAACACTGTTAACAAACGACCTCTCGGTTAAATGTCTCTAATGAGTCAAGCGCTTTCTTTTCATTTCTTCATTTTCTGATTAACTGAATTCCGCAGTTTCCTTTTGCACTGACAGGCAGAGCTCCGTATTCATATTATAATATATCGAATTCAACTCGTCCCTTCACCGTGGAATGACTTGGCGTCCATTGAAGCGAAGAAGTCTTACGCTGACAAGTTAATTAATTACATATTATATACCTTATACGTGTATACATAGTATCATTTCTCAGCGTAGAACGTCATAATTTGATAACTTAATACTACAGAACTTTGTATGGTTGTCATAATTCATGCTTTTATAGCACGAAACTAGAAAGTACATTACACCTTATGTGTGTAGGCCTATGTAGCCCGTGCTTTCAGCTTCCAACGCCACCTCTGGCGTATCACGTATCGTGGGCATATTCAGGGTCCGAATTACGGAAGCGGGTCGCCACTTGGAATCACAAAAGGCGACGCTTCAATTGCAGTTAACTTATAAAATAAGTTTTCACAGCATTTATCTCATTGCATTCAACTTTCCAAACAGCGGACTCACGAGTCAGCCTCTTGACCGCGGCGCTTCCTTTGAACGACAGATAACAAAGAAGTCGTAACCAGGGTAACGGAAACACAATGATGATCATCACAGGGAGCGACTGTCGTCTCTTAATTAGTCAGTGAGCGATGTTTAATTGCTAAATCAACACGGTTCTTAATTGCGCTTCGATCAATTCGAGGGAAAACTTTTGAACTTTGATGTGGGTGATTTTATGGGGGAAGCGCGAAAAAGGCGAAACAACTGGGTGCGTTATGCGGCACATAACGCACATAGCTCTAAGGACGTTATGATTCATAGTGGTTGTGGCTGTCATATTAGTAGAAATGGAAATTAGCTTCTTTATAATAATTATACCAGATATCGTTCCTGAATAGTGACCATCTCGGTGACCGTCAGTTTAATGGTTGTCATTTAACAAACTTGAGAAACAGATCGATACGCAACTCATAGAAACATTGTCATTTTTATCACAATGAGTATCGACTATCGAAATGAATTATATTTACTAATAGTAATTATAAATTTTTATTAAATGAATTAGAAATATTTCGTATCGTGTACACAAATTTGCGGATCAAGAAAAAACACTGAAGCGTAATGCTAACCACACCTGAGGCATCGAATCCTTACGCGCCAACCGCTGCCTGTGATTAATTTATACATTTGTCACTCGAGTTGGCCTACTTGTATCGCAGATTTGGGTTTCGGCGCACTACAAACGTCTTGAGTACAAATTAATAATCCTTTAACTCAATTTTAACTTTATTAAAGGTGAAATTAATCATACTACGTGTATACAAGTCTTTATTTGTGCTAATTATGAAACAAAAATTATAACGCTCAAGCTAAGGCTAGATCCGGAGCAATGGCCATTTTAAGGTTTCGCCCAGGAAGCCAATGAGACCGAACCGCGTATCCGAACATTCAGGTGCTCGGAGGCGGGCGGATTTACGTCTTGGTGTGCAAGCGCGTTAAACTGTGTGAACGGTGTTTTGGATCCTTTGCTGTTAACGAACGTAGCTTGTGCAGGTGGAACGACGAGGAGAGAAAAATCACACCTTTGATGGAATGATTATTTTATTGAAAAAAAAAAAGCATAACAATTGTCTTCGATAATGAATGTGGCCCCCCATTGCCTCAATACAGGCCATGCACCTTCGGCACATCCTCTCTTGGGCCAGTGCAGCCCATTCTTCCAAAGGTCTACCACAAGTGCTGCAACGCCCTGCGAAGGCGATTACACGGTGCCTCAATAAGGATAAATGCGGACCTCAAAAAGGGCCTCAGATGGAGTCTCGCTAATCGAAGTCATCGTCGAACTGTTTGCTTATTTACTGGGTCCGTGAGATCCGACGATATCGTCTGCGATCCGATAGATGGACGGAAATGGTCGGAGGTGACTTAGGTATATTTGCGTTGAGGGGTAAGTAATAAAACACTACCGATCAAGGCACTTTCTGCTATACAGTCCTCACAGAAAACTAAATTGTGAGGCTTTTGAGGGCAGGATTTCATTATAAGTCAAAGAAGGGCCACGTACCGGGCCCAGAGCCCTCGCGGGCCAGATGCGGCCTGCAGGCCGCCAGATGCCGACCCCAGTTGTACAGGAACAGCGGTCTTAATTATCCCTATAACACACCGTATTTCTAATGAGCTTAGAGGGTGCATTGAGAAACTGAAGGTGACAAACAACTCACGAACCGTCGAAAAAAGAGTGACTAATGATTTATTAATTTCCGTGCATGATTTTTGGATACATTCGAAATGAACAAATTTCTTTGGGCATCTCTGTTGTTGCTCAATCAAGCACAATAGTCTTCTTTTTCTCTTCATTGATTCATTAGGTGACCATTAAGGACACATGCAACTGATTAGTGAGTTCAAATTCGATAGTATAGTTTCTTTTGTTGCTCACGTATATACGTATATCACGTATATACGTATATCACGTATATCACGTATATTAGTCAGACGAAAATAACACGGAGCTCACACATCGCTTTCACAAATTGTTGCTCAATATTGAATTGCTGCTCGAAATAGACGCAGAGGTCTTGTGCAGTCTTATCTGTTGTAATGTCCATTTTACAGATATGAAATGTCTTTGAATATAGAGGAGTCTCGGCGTGAAGAGTATAAACAATGACCTCGCTCTTGTGATCGTTTAGTTTTAACGTGTCCGACATCCATTGAGCCATTTCGTGATCATAATTTCCGATTCACAGCTCTTAGCGCCACAAAGCATCATGGGCATTCGATCACTCTCATGTGCATGTAAAAAAATGTACATGTATGGTTGGCAGTCGTGTGCATATTGATGAATTTCAACGTCGCAACGGAGAATAATGGCATAGAGCGGGCTAACTTACATACTGAAGAGAGCAGGGCCATGGAAACATGGCCGACACCGCATGACATGGCACAGCCTGGACCGAAACCGTTACCTATACGGAATTCCGGTTCTCTCGCTTCCGGATACATGTATTACTTAATTCAGCTTTGGGCATCATCTTCAAACGCCAAAACGGGTTCACATTCGACGAACAAGGATCCATGGTCAATAGTGTCAAAAGCAGCGCTTTAAACCGAGAAGGACGAGCGCCACACTCAAGCGCTAGTCGACGCATGATAACATGACCTTGTAGAATGGCAAACATGTTTGATAAGAGGCTACTAGAACCACGAACGGTAATTATTTGGGGATATAGCGTGCACTTTCAGAGAAAAGGCTTCTCTGCATAACGCAAGGCTGGAAAATTAGGTGCAGGCAAATAAACTTTTGATTATGGATCACCCTGTAGGGAGGCCTATTTGCGAGACAAAAAAAGAGATACCACGTTGAACACGATTCACTCACTTGTACTCAAGGGCACGTTTCTGAGTGAACAGAAATATCACGTCAAATGCTACACTAATATCACACTATACATTACAATGCAGTACGTTATGATGACCACAAACAACGGGACTGATTTTGTCAGTCAACTATAACGTCGGAGGAGCGTTATGATAATGAGTGCGTTATGAAGTTCTTTGTAGCAACTGATGTTGTTTACATATGGCGGCGCTCGTGCTGTTTTGAAAGGAAAGCAAATCACAACATTCTGTTCAATGTTTGGAGCTTGAGTCGTCGCTTCACTGAGTATACACGCGTTCTCCTCATAATATATATGCATCCCTATTCATTATAAATCAGATATTGACTGATTCTGTGCAATCGTCCAGAATTTCATCACTAATTTAGTAATTAATTAATTAGCATTATTACTATAATATTAGGTTAGCAAATTAGCCTTGGACTGATCATTGTCCGTGATTACTTGATTATACCGCGTGATTCAAAAGTATATTTATATCATGCACGTACATACATGTATTGCTATGGGGATTTTTCATTGTGGTTGATCAATTGGCACTAAATATTGTCTTATTTTCAAGCATTTATCTCGCTTAATTAGTAATTGTGTTTTATTTTAGCTTTCTAGTAACCCCAAATAAATATAGACTGCAGATGGCGCATACCGTATCAAAATGGGTTCCGCTAGAAGCCTGGGACCGGCGATTCCCCCTACGCTATAATCAATAAATCCCAAGACTTCTCTATCCTGCTTGGTACCATAGGCATAGGCCCCAGTACACAGTTGTTAAAGTGTCTATGACACTTCATAACATGTTTTTATATTGCATATTAAATGCATTTATTAATCAAATTGCGTAGCACTGCAAAATCACCCATTCTAACGCCGTGGCCCGATCGGGTCTCGAACTCTGAAGCTTGACCTCCACGGTCGCCATAGGACTGCAGTCCGGTGGTCCAAACGACTGAGACACTCAGGGCCCCTAACTGGTAGTATAGGCTTATATATATTTTTGGGTTATTACATATCATCAATAAATATAGCAACTGGTGCCAAGAAATCAGAAATGGCTGAAATTAGAGCATTTTGTGATACTTGTAAGAGCTCGGACAAGCACATTAAAGACCCTCGATATTATACTATATTCCTTGTAGGGATTCGATTAGCAGTTTTGAATTGTTTTCAACTTCCATTGATTCTCACACTTGTGCATGTTGAAATCAATGTCTTAATTATCTGGTATTCCTTGAGTGCTAGCCATGGCTAGTAAATACAGCCCTGAGTTATGCATGCATGCAATCAAATCTATCAATGATTGAATTAAATATTTCGTCAATATGTATTATCTAGGTTCTTGTGACATACTTTCCACAATCGTTACTTTAGATGAGCAGATTTTTTTAAGCCTGTATATATATGTATATATAAACTCATTGATATATGATTAGTATTTACACTGAGCTAATGATCGTGGATGGTCTAAGATGTATATGGATATAAATTGCTCATTACATTTAACATTGATCACAAATACTCACGCTTCGTTCATCTATCTCCCTTGAATTATTATACCTACCTACTTCATCCTCTCACCTAAAATTGTGAATAAATTTTTCTCTGAATCCTCTCTGTGATTCTAAACACACATGCATGTATGTGATCTCTTTACCTCATTCAATATTGAATCAAAACTTCATTAGAATTTATAATAAGATTTTTATTGACTTCTGCTGCGAAAGCTCCGTTCTAGTTTGGATATGAAGCTGTGACTGGCAACGATAAAATGAGTCGCGAATTGAGATCATCTTCCATGTCCATCCTTGGACAGGATGTTACATCACCAAATAGCAGTTCTTTACTTTCTCTGTTTATCCTTCGAGGTGATTCAGAGGAAGCTGAAAGCGAAGGTGATCTGGAGGACGAGGAAGAAACAAGCAACGATGAGATGGACCGGACGAAGGATCTCGCCTTCATGGTTGTGCACGGTAACAAGACCAAGGCCCTTCACTCCACCCCTCAGTCGAAGGATAGCCCCCCTCTGTTTTCATCAAGGTGCGTGTCTTTGTCAATCGGTGAACTTATTGTATGAGTTTCAATTCGCACAGTTCCGTCAAGTTACCAGCCCTAACAGACTCCAATCAACTGTTGTCATCGCAGCGGCCTTCCCCGTCTCTGCTCTATGGTTCTGCTAAGTTAGTAAAGTGTTATTTGTCTCCCAGGTTTAATTTGTGATTTATTTCCCAAGTTCATCTTCGTCGTCTTTTAAGAATTTGGATTCACATCGATCGGGCAGCCCACAGAGCATCAGTCATGTATGGGTAGGTACCTGAATATTCTCTTAATTTTATAGTTCTTAACTTTTTTGTTTTATTCTATGAACTTTCTACTGTGACATTCAATCTTGAGGCATTGAACCACTTAATTAACTTGAACCCCTCCCTTATTGCCACACCCACCCCCTACCTCCAACCTGCCATAATAAATGTATCTCACATTTGTTATTATATTTCAGTCTATCTTTGTAAGACATGTACGAACATATTGCAAAACCAATCATGTGGACAAGAGTAAATATACTGTCTTATTCAAAGGTGTAACGTTGTTTGATCTCTCAAAGACCTCTTCTCATTCCTTTGACACATCAAGAGAGTTAATAACTCAACGTTTTTACAACAGAATCTTGTTATCCAAATCATAAATACATTTTATTCTTTGGTTTCCATTGGTACATGTGTATTACAAAACATTGAAAATAACTTTTTGCAGAAATTTGCCTAGAGTCAGACCTTTACTGATCAGAGAATGTTATTCAGAAAAAAATATTATTTGATAGCTATTGGTAAGATATGCTTATCAACTCATCTGATAGGCACTTTGGGAAGGTGCTATTGTAGGAAGTGTTTGTCATAAAAATACCATCACGTCTGGTCGTTTTGATCGATCTTGGTATACTATGTAAATGCACTAAAGCACCTTGATTCACTTGAAGAGACATCTGCCTCACACGAGCGTAGCAGTGAGGTAATTGTTTCATTATACAGATTTATATTGTATTTTGAATAATTATGAGAGCATATCCCTGTATAAGTGTACACCATGCTCTTGTAATTATGTCATAATTGTGTCATAATTATGTCACTGTGTCATTTAATTCCTCCCCAGACTCAACTCAACAGAAGTACTTTCCTGAAAGATGAAATTTCCAAGCAATTCGGAAATGGATCAGCGGAACAGGCCGAGCTGCACTACGGTTCATAATTACATTGAAATTCATGCAAATTGTATGCAAATTTATGCACAGTTGATGATGACCCTTCAAAGAGGTCATCCCTCATGGAAGCCATCATGAATAAACGCAATAAGGAAATAATTGCCAAACGAGAAAATTTCACAAAACTGATGGAGTAAGTTTGTTTGTCATACTGATTTAATAATTTTTCTTTGTAGTGATTTGAACCAACAGCGACAGCAGTTGCTTCACGCTAAAGAAAGAATTGAAGACCGAAGGAGGAACGTGATGGCGTCATCTCCAGCATTTTCATATGCTGGTAAGCAGTGCCAAACACCTGATAACATCAGGATCTTTGATGTTTTGCTCAATCAAGGTCACAGCAATACAGATTGGAGTTCACGACCTTCACCACTACGGAGGTCAGAAACGCAACACGATGAACGACCTGTCGATTTATTCATTCGTCAAACGGAGATGGGTTTACCTGCGCAGATTGCTAAATACCATCGGATGAGGTTTCTTTCACTGATTAAGCCATCTTAAAACTGGAAAACTCTCATTTTCCAGAAATGAACATGTGGTTGAGTTTAATCGTACTCGTCGGCCTTACGGAGGTGAGTTGGGTCCGCAGTCGTTTGAAGCATGGCAGATGGAGGACTATTACCTGGTTTGCTCTCGGTCTCCTCTCCTCACACTTCTCAATTTTCATCTGATTTCTGCTTATAGGTCAGAGGTTTAGTTGAAGACGAAGTTGACAAATTTCTTGATCGATACTTCCGGCCTAATCTTGGAGCGGAGGCGGAGAGGTGATCACTAGACTTTAATTGTGTCTTGTTGCACTGGATCTTTTATCGTGACCTCTAGGGCAGCCATTGAAGCGACCCATCGCGATTGGGAGAAGCACCGCAGAGCAATCAATGAATCAGAAGCCGTTCAACTCTTGATGGAGGAAATTCTATTAGAGGTTATTCTTTTTTGCAATTTGTTCTGAATTTGTAGATTTTCATTCCAAAAGGAAACGAGAGCAATGTTCTGGGAAGCAGGTCGCGAATTCATGGATATGACGAGCTATCTGCAGAATAAAACCGACTCATACTTCATGGAAAGAGCAGAAGTAGGATATTATTCATTTTTAAAAACTCACAAATTTCTAATATTATGTCATCACCAGGATGTTGCTGTTGGCAACGAAAGAGGTCGCGACCCCAATGAGGCAGCTTACACTCTAGTGACCAGAGCATTTCATGGTCTTGTTGCAGATCGTGACAAGAATCGGTTTGTTCTGGATAAATTTATTGTGTTTTGATCTTGAGATTTGGTTTCCAGGCCTGATGTGTGGGGGCACCAGCAGCATTTGCACCTCAACGGAGATGTTCCAGAGGAAACACCCGAGTGAGCGATATTCTTGCTCGCTTCATTTGTTCATTGCAGACATTTCTTGCCAAAACTCTTGCTTGCAATTTTATTCTTTTATACTTTTTTTCATTTTATGAAAATTGAATATTTTCAGAAATCAATAGGAAACATTATATATATTAATCATATCTCATAATATTCTACTTCTGATCCACCAAGATTAATTAATATCCAACTAAATTCATTACTTAGTTATTTGTTGCTTATTATTTACTTTTAACTACTTATTATTTATTTACTTTTCTCTGCAGAATATATGTAAACCCAGTATTCAACCTGAGTATATGCGCTGTTATATGTTATGTTACATGTTTTCTTTGTAATCATAAAGAGGTTACCCAGTTTGTGAGTCAGACTCTAAGTCTGCCATTAAGTCCGATGTCAGTCGAAGTGTGAGCCGGTAAGAGCAATAGTCAGTGGAAGTTTTGGTTGCAGGACTTTTATATAATAATAAAAAGGTTGAAAATGAAACCTACTTTGCTTCAAGTTTACATCACTGCGTGCTATTTTTTATTTTTCTGCACATCTGAAATCCCTTCCAATTGGGTGAGTTTTTACTTTCTTTTTCTTTGTCTCATTTTCTTCTTAATTTTTGCTTTGCAATATGCTTTAGCGCAACTAATATTCTTGTTGGGTCATCAAATGAGTAATTCATGAATATTCATTAGAGAGGAGGAGGAAGAGGAAGAAGAGGCGGAGTTACTCCACTTTCACGACATTGTGCCTCTGGACCTTCGACAAATTGAGCCGAAGTTAGGGGAGTCACGCACGAGTCGCCGTAAGAAGGACAAGTACCTTCGCTACATGCGGCGTGAGGTGCAATATTTCAAAGTATGAGATTTTCCATTCTTTGAACATTTATAACAACTGCTTTATTAAATTGAAATCTTCAGGAGTTTTCAGCCACAAACCTCACGATGAACATAGCGAAACAGTGCAAAGGAATTTATTCAGCTAGAGTGTCACCAAACAGTCAGTTCATCGCCATAGGAACCACACACGGTCAGTGACCCACTTTTAAGGTCAAATTAATCTTGACCTTTAATTAACGCAGGTGATGTCGTGGTGTATGACTTCCATTTTGACCCCATGCGACCCGTCCGTGCCATAAGCAACATTCAACGCAAGGACGATGCGATCGTGGACATCGTTTGGAGTATGGACGCATCCCAGCTCATCACAATCAACCAATCAGTCAGTTGCTATGACTATATGCTAATCATATGTTAATTAGTGACCATCATAGGGTGCTATGCAAGTCTGGTCGATGACATTTTCTGCTGGCCTTTTGCCTTACAATCCAAATGGCCTTGACATTCGACCTGATGACGCTGGCATTTTGCCAGAAAAACTCTCACAGACAATGGCGCTCGACGTTTCTTCTTCAGACTTCATGTTCCAGAAAGGTTATTTCTCCTTTGTATCCTTAAACTTTCTCTGATTGTTAATTTTCTTTAGGACCGCTGGCAGAATCAGGAGCACAGGATAGGAGGAAACCTCTCGCTCCTGTCATTGCCAATTTCAGCCCAAGTTTAACTCTTCTGGGCACTCAGGTGTTGTTTGTATAACTACGTCACTTTTCCAATTACCATTAAATTTATCTCACAGAACACAACTTTCATAGCGCTAAACAACGGCGATCTCTTGCGATGTGACATGGAGAAGGCGTTCTACGGTGAAGAAGGAAATTTTAAGCCGTCCTCCATGGTTCTAAAGCCTGAAGTACAACGATCCTACATATTTATATATTTATGCGCAATTAAATATATATTTTGTTTAATTAACAGGTTCACACAAACGAAGCAGCATGCAGTGAAATCGGACGCAATATTCCTGCACAATTATTTCGACGCCATAAAGACATCGTCATACTCATTTGTTTTGTTGACCTGCTTGGCGATTTGATTACAGTTGATCGAAAGGGATATGTCTTCAGGTGGAAGTACTCCAAGTGAGTTTTCCTCATTTCTGTCTCTTATTATTATTAGATGTTATCATGTTCAAAGATTTGATTACAAATGATTGTACCTTGCTATACCTTTTCTTAATAACAGTCGATAATTTTTGTGAAGGCATAATTCTTCTAGTTGGGATAGGCCAAACAGCCCAGTTTGTCGTAAGAATTTTTTTATTTCACCTTTGACCCTTATCTTCAGAGGTAATCTTGCAAGCAGCAACACAAACCCATCTTCAAAGGAGAGGTATTCACGCGTTAAAATCCACTCACGGCTGTTGAAGCTCAAGATTTTAACCAAATGACTCTGCTGATTGAATTTTCACTTGACGGCTTAACACTTTGTACGCTTATGTCAAATCAATATCTTTGCTGTGAAAAATTTGCACCTATTTTATGATTATTCTTTCATTTCCTTATTCTTGTCTGATGCCAGATTTCACTGTTTTCTTCTGAAATGCATTTTAAACTATATCTTGTGACATTGATTAATAAAAATATATATTTGTAGGCAAGACTTAACCAGTTATGACTGGTACCAGCCTCATTTGAAGTACAAGCTAGACATGGCTAAGACTATGTACACTCCAGTCTCAAATACTCAACCAAGTGTAAGTTCTAAGCATACAATTTTATCCATTGTGACTCATTAATTAATAATTCAGGTCGTTTTCACTCACCGTCAAAATGTCAGCCAAGAACAGCTTCAGAGAGAACGAGCTCAAGGTCTCTTCTTTTTTTTCTTTCTTAAGAAGATTAAAATTTTAATCAAATAAGTGTAATTATTAATATCTTGACAGAATTTTCTTCTCTTCTATTACACTCAGATAGAAAATTTCAAATTCTGGTGCTAAAAGTAATTGAAAATTTCTTTGCAGCGGAAAAAATTATTGAAAGCTTGGATTTAGGAGACCCCTGGCATCAGGAGTTTTTCCCGCACAAATCAATTGTCGTGAGTCTTGCTCCACTTTTAATAGTGTGAATCTATCAATGAGTACTCCCCAGACGCAAGTGTTTGCCCCTCGTGAGAAAATTCCAGATTCCGGATCTACTTTTCACATTGTGACTCGACACGCCCTCTCAGAACAACTGTCCACGTACCTCAAACGGGTCTACAAACCGGTCAAGGTATTTCATAAAACATTCATCTTGGAGAACTTTTTTTTTTCTTTCTTTGCATCAAAATTTCTTCTATTCATGTTTTTATGAGAAGTAGATTATTATTATTATTATTATTATTATTATTATTATTATTACCGTATTATTATTGCTTCATATGAATCCTGGTGATACATTTTATTCATGTAATAGGTTCCCTCCACCAAGTTCTTGTGTGCCTTGCAAACGCCAGATGGGTCGGCCATCATGTTTATGCTCTTATTCCCTGAATATCCACCTAAAGGTACCTCGACTGTATTTCACAGTAGAAGAAAGGAAATAATTACATCATAAAATTATCTACTATTTTCGACAGAGGCTCATATCAGCATTGTACTTCTGGATCTCCATTCGATGAAATTGAAGAATTGGAGACGAGACATTGACATTGACAACGCAGCCATGTATCAACAACTGCTAGAGGAAGATGCAGTGGCCTGCGATGTGGGCATTTACTCATTATTCAACCTTGAATGACCCTTGAACTTCACTTTCACCCACAGATCACTCGTGGCTTTGGCACCACAGGTTCGCAATACCTGTTTGTGAATATCGCCGGCAATCTCTCAGCATACTCCATGAACACTGGCTTGAAAGTCTTGCGAACTGAAGACCCTAAGTTCCCAATTGACGATGGTGCGTGTGGATACCCTCAACTCAATCTTGGCTCAACACTTGTTTTTATGTAGGTTTTGACGGCCTGCGTTTGAGTTCTCGTGGGTACACACTGGCTCCATCTGCTCAATTGGCCACCTTGAGTGTCAACGGAAGATTTTATGTTCTCGCATACACTGATGACCCTGTGAGTTTGCTTGTTTATCAACAAGTTTACTGTATCCGTGGGTGTCTCTGTGGAGTAGTACCGGTCTATTATCCTTTCAGACTCACCCCAAAAATTGCTAAAAACTTATTTCCATTATTCCAAATTTTTTCAGAGGACAAAAAAGATTATGAATCCGCTGCAAATCTCGGTCTTGGAACTTGCGGACGAAAACCAAGAAAATGAGAGACAACTGATGCACAAAGCTCTGGAAATATGGTCAGTAATTGCGTGTAATTTATTTGTTTTATTGCGTGTAATTTATTTGTTTTATTGGGTAACTGGCTAAGCGCTCTCATTTCCAGGAAGCAGCATCCTGTTCTGCCTCCGCCTGAGATCAGAATGGATACAGTGACCACCGAACTGGCCGACGTCCAGCCGATTGAAGTATACGTCCAGAGTTTGTTGATGGACATTGTTGATTACGCAGTCACTCAACGCGCTGGAGGATTCCTGGACAACAGTGCAACAGCAGCAGAAGACAGACTGCGTCACTATGAGAGGCTGCTTCATCAGGTAACTCAGGCTGAATGAATCAAAGCAAACAAGATGGGCGAGTGAAAAAGGATATGATCGAGAGCTGATTGTGTAATTTTTAGAATGAATCAATGAACATATTGAATGTTTTTACTTCCATCAATATATGGTCCATCGCATGACTTACTGTGGTTTAATGAATGTTTCCAAATTTCTCATTATTGCAACAGTGGCAAGCCAAACAGGGTCCTTCATCTAAATCGCCGTCCCGATCCCGCGCTCCAAACTCCAGACTTCCAGCGGCATCCAGTGCAGCTTCCACTCCTTCGCATCCGTCACGACGAGGTCACAGACTCTGAATAAATGCAAACATGCAAAAGAACTGCGCCAGACAGAGGACTCTTAAACTGACTCAAGCATTTCCTTTGGATTAAGTAATCCAGATCAATTATCTGACTTATTTACCGAGTACTGTTCCTAGTCGTCCTCTTTGCGATTTCCCTTTTTCTCAGGTGTATTACTGTTTTGTACATAACTGACCGTTTTGTGATAAAACATGATGAATAATATTACATGTATAAATGTGTACATGCACAGAGTATGTGTACTGTAGAATGTGTATCTTTTGCAGCGCTCCATTCTCTTTTCAAATTAGTCATCAGTTCTTGGCAGGATTAATTTTTGCTCCTTAACAAGTACAAGGGAGTGGTTTGGTGTAATTGTTGTTTGTTGTTAATGGTGACTATATGAAAAAGAGTGTAAAATAGATGCATTCGGAAAGCACATGTTCTACCATACATATTCTAGAACTAATATTCTAATTATAATGTTTTAATTAACTGATGGTGCACTAAGTATTTAGATTGTGTTAATATTAATTTATTCATTTATGCAGCAGCAGCTTAATCAAATATACATTCAACATTTTTATATTCATATGTATTTTTCTCTTATTATTGTTGCTTTTTCATTTCTCTTTTATATCTGTGATATACTATAATTATTATTGTCGTATATTAATTGTTTGCCATACTTTCCGTTTGTTCTAATTTCATTGTAATACAATATGTTCGTGTACAATGTATTTTGATTTTCAATTAATAAATTATTTCATGAAAATCGTGTTTGTTTATTAATTAATTAATTAAATTAGTTCATTCTAATTAATTAATTAATTAATTATTAATTAATGCTGATACAAATTCTGTTTATTACCACAGACAGTAGCACACTGATACAGGCCTTGTTATGCAGTTGGGCGCTGCAACACAAATAGACAAGAGCAAGAGAGAACAGGCGCCAAGCGATGAGATATCTGGTTTGTCGAGTCTCGACTATGACGATTGGCATGTTTGGCATGTGTGTAACTCCATACACTTATACAGCCAGAATCTGTGGGAATGATGATAATTATCAATTTAGTCTTGGAATGAGATTAGCATATGTGGACACTTAAGTATGCATCACTATGTTGTGATACATATTCCAAGAATTATGTATGGAAATACCGTAATAATCATTTATTAAAAGGTTTTTAAACCAAATAAAATGTATGGAAAACAAAAACAAAAGTATAACAAATATGGCGCAAACTCATAACTTTTTTTGGCTGCTCAAAGACCGTGTTGTTATTTCGAGTGGAATAGAATTTAAAATAAGTTTAAAGCATAAACCCGCAGGTATTGAAACAGATAAACTGAATGATTCAGATTGCTGGTGGTTGTTTGGCCTACCCTACTCAGCATCTCATTCGGACGATTTATCTGCAATAATGGGGAATTTTGAATTCCCATGGCAATATAACTTTCCTCCATTCTTCACGTAGGCGTTTTTGATCTACTTGAGATTCTCTAAGATTATGAATTATGACTCCCATCGCTGAGTTCCGCTTACATGGGCGATAATGGAGCTCGTAATCATAACGGCTCGAATAGCGAATTTTTATGTCCTGATTTAGTTACTAGCATACAATAAGTGTTTGAAGGACTGGAATCATTTGACCTGACCTGACCTAGTTTACTTCGTCTCCTCGTAGCATGATAGCTGACATAGTACAGCGAGACACCATCATGACTAGACCCCAGAGCCGATTGTAATTGGCCAGAATCGGCTGGCTGAAGTAAAAATGACCGGCTAGCTGCTTAAGCCGCTCCACCAAATGCTAATTAGAGATATCGGCTCAGCATTGTGATCGGCGGCTAGCAGCAGCTTGAAGTGGCTAGGCAATGGTTGCTATATCATCCTATATGTATAATGATGCCAGCAGTTAATACAAACGAGTGTACATACTCATGTACTCTCTACATGTACTACTATACTGATGTGGTAATTTTAAGATCGAACTATATTGATGTTGTGATTTTAAGATCAAATGATTTCCAAATCCCATAAATGTCCCACTTAATTACACTCTCTTCCTTTACTCAAGTTCAAGACATTTAGGGTGTTTCATAAACTTCCATGAACATCATTATCACCATTATCACTTTGTTTGCAAATTCAGCTGGGTTCTAAGAACTTCTCAGTGTAAGCAAGTAATGTATGCAGCGGGAAGAGGAAGCAATACAGGAAAAGGTTGGAAGAGGAAAGAGGATGGCGAACCAAATGAATTGTTGCATCAGGATCTTGAATGAAACATTCGCCGTTTTTGATGACTTGGATTGCAATTGTTGGGCAACCTCTGTGTTACATATATACGATAGAATAGAATAGGATAGAATAGTTTATTGTAATGTATGCAAAATGTCAAAAATGAAACAAATTACATCGAGTCAGGTGTTAAGTCGCCTTAATTCTTCGTTCATACTATGATACTAGTTATCACTGTGTCGACATTTGGAGCAGAGATGAAAGTGTTTGTATGATCAGCGAAGAGAGTAAAATGCATACGTTCAGAGACAGAAGTGACATCGTTAATGTAACAAAAACAATAAAGGACCTTTGGATGTAACCTTGAGGGACACCACAAGAAATTAAATCAGTACAGCCATTAGAAGTACTGTCATTAAAAATTACCCTTTGTTGACGACCCGATAAGTAGTTAGTGAACTAACTATGAGGGGTGTCGTGGATTTTATACCTCAAATGTTTGGAGAGAAGAATTTTATGTTGTACGGTGTCGAATGCCTTCTGAAAGTGAACCAGAAGACCTATGGTGACTTCACCCTGCTTAAATGCTCTGCTTATTCTGTCGACTACTGATACCAGTGCTTGGGTTGTGTTTCTGCCTGGTTGGAAGCTAAATTGATGGGAGATAGGAAATTTTTGACCAACAAGTAATCGTACAATCTTTTGTGGACTAGTTTCTCCAGAATCTTTTAGAACACAGGCAAGAGAGAAATGGGTGTGTAGTTACAAATTTCTTTCGAAAATCTTTCTTGAACAATGGTACAACCCTTGCTATTTTCATTTCGCAAGGCACAGTTCCTTCTAAAAACGAGAGGTTTAAAATGTGGAGTAAAGAAGAAATCAATAGCTTAACTAATTGAAAATAAAATAATAAAATTCCACTAATTTTTCAGACCAACAAAAGCAATGTATGTAGACAAGCAGTGTTATGAACCAAATGGCATGCAAAGCTGATTCATAATTTCAATTTTCATGACATCTGTTTTGTGCTACCCTTTCCACAACTTAGTTCATTTAAATGATTACAATGTGAATTATGCTCATAGCAGGTTACACTAGAGGATTATCCTAATCCATTCGGATCGCCTGATTGAGACCAAATGGTATTAAAAGTAGCGAGTGACCTAATGTTCTGTTCTGGTGACAGGTTAATGTTCTGTTCTGGTGACAGGTTGCAGCCGAATGCGGACACACGCAGAAAACAGTTGGACGCATGGCGCTCTCTTGTCCTTGACTACCATCGACACAATAAACAATACACGTTGGACATCGCGGAAGCACAAAGCAGCGATTTATTCTTCAATAAGTCAATTAATCGTATCTTTTTCTAAGTTTTCATTGTCATTCCTATGTATCCTACGCATGTTCTGTTTTAGAGAGGAAATTTTTAAAAATCTGATCAAAATATTCCTTTACTCACTGTTTGTTCAGGAAAACTCTCATTGGAATCCATAAACACAGTGCTGGAAGAACTGAGGAAAACTGGTGGGTTTTTCACCAATGATTTGGACTTTCTTTAACACAATTAATTCTTCAGAAAACTTGGAATGGAAAGATAAAAGCAAGAAGCAGTGCATGATTATGTGGAGGTCTCCTGCAGAATGGGCCAAACTCATCTACCAATGGGTATAACAACAACTTACATGAAGTCAGTATATGACAGCTAACCATGTTTGAATCTTCACAGGTCACTAATAACGGAATGAATAACACAGTTTGCACGATATACGAGCTGCAAAACGGAGACGACACAAAAGATGAAGGTGCCTTGAATTCTTTCTAATATTAAAAAAGAAATTATTTTGTTAATTTTCGTCAGATTTCCACGGTTTGGATTCGTGGCTGTTGGACAAAGCTCTCAAATTGCTCGTCTCTCAACACAAAGCGGAAACCATCAGTTATGATGGCAGCGATGGCGTCAAGTTCTTCTGAGGAATATTTTTGTATTCTCCTAATTTGTATCATAAACTAGTCTTATGCTCAGCTTGTGAAATTATACATTATGCTCTTCATATATTAGTTGATTTAAAATAAATCAATTGTAGTATTTCAATGAAATCGATAAGCATCGCATTGCATTTTTTTCTTCCTGCTTAAGCAATATTTTTATTTATTCAACGGGTAGCTGCCCTTTAATAGGGCTCATACTTCTAGAATCCATATTTGAATCCAAAATTCAGGGGACAGGAAGGGAAAAAAAAAAACAGTAGAAAAAAAAAGAAATACAGAAAAAAGAGCCATGTTGGTTTCTTCAGGAAGGTAGTCATGGTAAAAGTGGCTTCTGAGTGTGCTATAGTTCGCTGTGCTTGAACATAGGAGGAGGATGCAAACCAAAAAATCGACAATTTCTACATACATAGAGTCATTTCCTTTTGGGAGTGTGTTGCATCAGTTCGTAAAAGAGGACTGTTTGCTAGAAGTGTATTCGTTAGATAAGAGCACTGTGCTGGTAAGACAGATTTTTGTGGAGTGGGACGGAAAGCTGTGTGGATTTTAATAATTGTTCATTATTCCAGAAATCTGCATTGTTTACAACAAATCATATGTGCAGATACCAACTAGCTCATCTAGCTATCACCCAGTATCAACCAATTGAATTTTTCATTGAGCAACTTGATGACCTCGATTGGTAATTGGCATCGATATTTAAGCGTTTTTTTTTTTTCTTCTCTTTTCTTTATAAAATTCTGCTCACTGCGTTTCTTGAAATCGAACATTTAAGGTACACACCTTAAATGTATTTGACTGATATGTTTGAGTAAGAAAGATGAAGAAATGAATACCAGAAATTCTCCAGTTATTTGATATATCGCCTTGTTAAGGATAATCGAGTGTACATGTGAACCTTTTGCTCCGGAAGTGAATGGAGTCCAGAGAGGAATATAATTAAAGGTTAAGGGCCCCTTGGAGGCTCTCAGCTCTGACGTCGTCTGTCTTCTGTACAATGCACAATCTCCTCTACACCTCTCATTTTGCGCTAAGGAATACCGAATTCAGTTAAAACAGTTCTCTAAATGGTTTATAAATTAAGAGTTATTAAAGGGAGGGAGAACTGGTTAAAAATGGACTTTGAGTCGTTATTTGATGCACCAAAAATGATTCCTATGCCTGGCCCACACAAGGAATATCATCGCTAACGATTTCGCGGGAGATATATTGCTAATTAGGCGTGACGTCAGTCGCTGTGATGAAACACCGAGTTCCCCATCTTTTACAATGGGTCTCGTCATATCACCGTGTCCTGCGACTAAACCCCTGGATATTCTTTTCTTTTCTTTTCGAAAATTGATAGAATAATCATTTTGCCACCAGTCAGGCGCGAAAAAAAATATTTTTCGCTATTTTTCTTATTTTAACAAACGATTTTCTAGGACTCCTACCATGGTTTCTCATCCTGAAACAGTAAAAAGGTCAGCCAGAATGCACCACGCATGCGCTTTCGTTTCGTAAACAACAAAGATGTAATTTTATGGCAAAGATGATCTGCTCTGATTGGCTGAAATCGATAGCTTGACGAGGAGAACGGGACCAATCACGGCAAGCCTTCAGCTGACGTTTGCCTCCTATACTTCGTAATGGAAGCCATTCTCCCATAGGCGCAATGCTAACCCCGATATTCGGAATGCATTATTTCCTTACGCTTGCATCCAGGCAGGGTGTTCTTGGCACGGAATGCCATCAATTGGTGCTATGAGTCAATAGAACATCACTTAAAATTCAGTTCCCCATCCCTTTAAGCATGGGTCAATGAATCAGATGTTCGCCGTCTGAAATATGAATGTTGACCACCGTGAGCCTTCGTCTTTGGATAAATTACGCTTGGAAGGAGGGCAATTATTGTGCAATTGCGTCCTGACCATTGAGCCATTTATTCTGTCTTCTGTAACCTACGTAGAATGCCGGAACTCCCTATAAGAACATGTCATAATATGTAGATCAAGACTTCTTTGGCTGACTATAAATAAAACAGGCTGCGATTGACATAATATATAATACGATATGTATATAATTTATGCAGTTATGCACAATCGCATGCAACTAAAGATAGCGCGAACCAGAAAGTGAACTGAGAGAGTATAAATTTCAGAAAAAGTGAAAAGGGATGTAGACTCTGGGATGACTTGTTATGTTTGGTTAGAAAGTGTTATCTTTGGCCTACGTGCATAATAGCATGGATGGGGTATGTTTGCGTGCATGTTGAAATTTATTGGGGAAATGGTTTAATTGGTTACACATAATTCTAACAGCTATAGCATTAATTAACTACGTGTATTGGTGATTATTTGATTAAGATGTACTAATTAACTTATTACTTACGCGATCAAATTCCCAATTCCGCGTTGTGACACCGTTGTGAGTGACTCAAGCCCTGATTGCCAGCGCTAGTGCGAACTGAACTCGAAATAAAACGGATATTGTAAATCGTATGTTTTAAATTCAAGAACACTAAAAAGATCAGCTTTCTATGAAGAAACAGGGAATGGCAGGTGTGATGCGACCCTTGAAAGGAGCGCAGAATTCAGCTTCTCTGGGTTTTTTTTTGCTGGGAATTAGATTAACTGATCCGTCACCCGATTCTCATACGGTATCCGCGGCCCGTTTTTATACATGCATAGGAGGATCGGGAGCCGTTAGCTAACAGGTCCCGACGACACACGTGTGCCTGTGTGGCGGTCGGATACCGTTAGCGAAACGGGTGCAGATATACGTCTGTTCCGTTTCTCTAACGGTGCAGATATGAGAATCGGGTGGATCCGTTGTACGTTCTCTGTTCCAATTTTCTCTCCATCCTCTCCCTCCATCACATTCAACCAAGAGCTGTAATTCTTTTTCTGGGTGATCGATTTGAAAATGGAACGCTATAATTATATGAATGTATCTGATTCATGTTTGTGTTCGTGTTATTGGAAGCTTCCCAATGACATAAATATAAATAATGAAAATAAAGAAATGAATTTTTGTAATAAAATTGTAAGTTTTAATAAAGAAAGCGTATTTGTGAGACACCGAGTAAAACATGCTGTGTAGAAAATACGTTCGTATATACAATGGTCCAATGTACAAATAATGTTATATTCACATAATGCCCAACAACAACGCCCAACGAATTCAGTGAATGGCCAGGTGAAAATGACACTCAGTCGGGTAACAAATTGGGTCAGGTTTCCTATGGTCGATTTCAATGTCACCAGTGGTCATTTTTTCTTCAACATTACTCCAATCAGCGTCCATGACATCTTTTGTTCTTAAAAATCCAGCCAATGAGGAAGCAGCATCGTCCTCCGTCCTCCATCGCGTTCTCACCACGAAGAACAAGTCCTCGACGTCGATTTCCAGCCCCACCTCCAGGTCGATGTCGTCCACGATGCTCTCCTGTTCGCAGACGATTTCGCTTCCTCCAATCTTGGCCATTTTATAAATCTCCGATTTATTATTCCTGGAGATCCAGATGCGACCGGTGAAGGCGTGCCGGGAATGGTTAGCAATCTTTAGAGAACATCTACGGAGAGGCTTCTTCTGGTATACATCATGGGCGCGGCTATCGACGCAATCCATACTGCAGGAAGACGAGAGCTGTCGACCCGTCGCAGTGAGTCAGATGCTGTGCAATGAGCAACTCGTGCAGTTGCGCTTTATATTTGGTTGTACTGTACCTCAAGTTTCGCCGACACGAGGCTCTGAATGGCTTGAATAAATTAAATAGCTCATATCTGACCGTCCTTACTTCGCATCCGTCATAGGAAAACAACGTAACATGTTATGTAATCCTTGTGCTTAATTACACTGCAATTCCTTAAGCCGATCTCAAATATCCGGATACCATGAAAAGTGCAATTTCTTCAAAATCCATATTAATATTTTTCAATGCGGTAATTTGGTAATTTCGTGCATGTGATTGTCCTGATAGAAATTAAATACATCATCGAAATTTCCGACGTGGCCATTGAAAGGAGGAGGCATGCGAAATATGTCTCTTTTTTATTATTTTTTTTCTTTTTTCTTTTGCTTAACTGTACCAACTGACACCACTCTCTGGTTCTAGATCTCTGCACAACTACTGAGGTCACAGGTCAAATCCGCCACGGTGCAGACAAGTATACTGACATACATGTAGGCTCCTGTATATGATATACCGATCGAACTGCTCGAGACGGATTGCTTTTATTTGAATTGTTTTGTTTCGAATAATGATGATCCGTTTCTAATCGATGAAGTATCTATAGGTTTATATTCATTGTCAATTAAGATTAATAATAAGAAAAAAAGAAAGATTGTAACTGTAATTATAATTCTTCAGTGACTCTGCAGTGCTGCTCGCAACAAGGCCGTGTGCTGTGTACTACTGTCTATAGTGCCATGCAGGATAAAGAAGCATTGTGATTTATTGATAAGTTCTATCGCCCGCATCGCCCGCATGACTTGGGTCCAGCCGTAAAACCCAACCATGCTTAATGCCTCATTAGAATGTTGAGCAACCCCGACTCTCCCATGCAGTAATGTTTCCGCATGACAGTCATGTGATCAAGTACTCACCCTGAACATCAAGCAATTGACGCCTGGTGCATGATATGCTTTAATTGGTTTAATCCTACACCGCTAGGTGGTCAGTTCAATGTATACGAATAAAATAAAATGACACTGGTACATGTATTTGATATGCAAAATCGTAAGCCACGTACGGTCTTATTCAATTATAATTAAAAGCGTGAAACAGTACACACAAAGGAAGAAGAACGATAATAAAAAAGTGAATGGTCCACAATGCAAGCGACACAAAATATCCAAATTAGAGCAAGTAATTGGTTGCAACCAACACGAGAGCGAACACGGGAGCTCTATTTTGATGCAAATATGTACATGTAATAGCATTTAAGTGGAATACGTTGATAGTAGAATGGATGGTTCTGCGCTTGCCGTTCTTTCGAAATGGTTTTCTTATTCCTGATGACAGTTTGAATTTTGTGGCATCAGTGCTCATTGGATTGTGGAGGGCAGTTGTACTCTTCAATATCGTCTATCTTATATTCACGATAATATATTTGTACGACAAATTTACATACAGATGCACCCAGAAAGCAAAAATCAAAATGCATCGTTTTCCGTGACACAAACTTCAATTTCATGAATTCATCCCAAGTATTTTCGTTTCGAACTTGCGAGCAATCCTCCTTCTTGTGTTCAGCTCTCAAAAATACGGACGAGGCATCTGCAACTAATTAATTATTTCCAAGCAAAACACCCGCCAGGCAGTAAAACCGACCGACCACTTCGCTGTTTAACGATACCAAAGATATGCTCACCTGCACACAACGTGACCTTTTGTTACACTGCGATACAGAAAAAGCCTGTGCTCCGGGGTTCGTACTTCCGCTAAACAACCTTCCAGATGAATGAGATGATATTAAGAAGGACACCGCTAAGTAGATCCGGAATCTACACGCGGCCAACTAAGACCTACTGTAATTGCTAGCAGGCATAGCTTTTTCATTCAGTTCACAAAAAGAGTTGGTTTGAGGGATTTGCAGATGAAAGAGGTTGTCAAGCCGGGTTTACAGATTATGATCATAAATATCCCTCAAGGGTCCAGAGGATTAATTTTCAGACCCTCATAAGGAGGGCTGATGAAGGGCCAACACATCTGAAGGTAAACTCGTTGGGAAAACCAGGAGGACGTTGAGCAGCAATCGCACATTTTACCCTCGTACATCATGACTGAACCGACCACCGTCGCTCTGGGAGATCCTGAGATCCACATTTACGAGATAATCAACGAAGTCTTCGCTTACTATGTCATTGGAGGGCTGACAGTACTAGGCGTCTGCACAAATATCTTATCCTTTATCGCAATGCTGCAGCCTGAAATTCGGCACCAAACAACGTCCGCTTACTTGGCCGCTCTGTCCTTATCTGACATTGTTTGTCTCGTCTTCTTCACCCTCCGCATTTGGTACAATTACCCAGTCTATTGTCACGTCAACAGCTATCTGCGCAGTGCAGCCACAACCTACTCTGGCTGGCTCATCGTCGCAGTCAGTCTTGAGCGGGTCATTGCTGTCTGGTTCCCTCTCAAAGCAAGTTCCTGGCTGACCAGAAAGCGATCACTGATCGGAATAGCGTTTATTGCTGTGGGTTGCCTTGCAGTATACGCCCCACGTACTGTGTACGCCAGTGCGGAGAACTGCTCAATGAATGAGTGGTATGCCAAAATCCACAAACGCGAGGTCATCGCATTGTACTCCACTACTCCACTTATCTTGATCATCCTATTCAACGCCGCCATCATCTTTAAACTCAACTGCGGAGCCACTTCCGTTGACCAGTCAGCCAGCCAATCAAAAGCCAACGACATACGACGCATAACTTGGATGGTGGTCATCGTAGCAATGTCCTACATGTTGCTCATCTTACCCTCCGTCTGCTTCCTCTTCTACCGCGATCAGATCAACAATCAAATTTTTGGTGACCCCCGGCTGGAAAAGTTGGCCAACACCTTGTCATTCACTTTATTGGTCCTGAACCACGCCCTTAACTTCTGGCTCTACGTCACAGTGTCATCAAGGTTTAGGCAGACTATCCAAAAGGTCATCTGTATGATGGTCTGTGGAGTCTGGTGCAGACGAAGTGTCGGTAATGGCATCTCCACCCAGCCTTCAACATCAGTCTCTGTCCTGAGCAAAGACCCAGTTGTACATGTAGATAACCAGCATGTGTGAGTATAAACTATCATGATAATTACTATGAGAAGTAAGAATTGCAGATAGCAGATCAGGCAACCAAGATGCAGGAAAATTATTCTGTAAATTATATTTCGCATTCATTGATTGATCAGCCGACCCATGTTCAGAAGGTGGGGGACATTTGATTCACTTTAAGTGAGTAATTCGGTCCTTTGAGTCCGGATTATTGTGCCCTACATTTCGAAAACTTAAGGCGACAGGGATGACAACAGCAAATCGTCCAACAAAAGCATCAGTGAATGCCAATACACCTTAGCTGGCTCTTTTTTGTCTGAATTGACTTTTTAATCACTGCCCCATGGGCCAATAGGTTAGGCATCTAGATTTTACCTCTGCATGTATAAGCTTAGGAGAGGTTTGAGAATTATATTTTAAGCTACTCATAGCTTGAGAACTCTAATAAAATGTTTCTAATTGTATGGGTAATCACGGTGTCATCATGATGTCATCACGATGTCGTTCCTAGTTACATTTCAAATGGCACCCTTAGCCAAATTTGACATGTATTACATTATACCTATAGACTTTTGAAAATTGAAAATTCGTGGCGCGAGATGCACTGTGATTTCCAATGTTTCATCTAATATACATGTTGATCGAAATCTGTACTTCATGATTGATTGATTATTTCGTTATTAATGTATATACTTATTTTGATTTCCTTTTGATTTCTTTCTTTTTCTCTTAATGCGAATTTTCCCGAATTTTTTTTAATGGGAGGTTTCCCGTAATTTTCTTTTAAAAAGAATTTTCCCGTAATTTTCTTTTATTGAGAGGTTTCCCGTAATTTTCTTTTAAAGGGAGGTTTCCTGTCATTTTTTTTAAAGGGAGATTTCCCGTAATTTTCTTTTAAAGGGAGGTTTCCCGTCATTTTCTTGTAAAGGGAGGTTTTCCGTCATTTTCTTTTAATGGGAGGTTTTGGGTAATTTTCTTTTAAAAGGAGTTTTCCGTAATTTCCTTTATAGGGAATTTTCCCGTCATTTTCTTTTAATGGAAGGTTTCACATATTTTCTTTTAATGGGAGGTTTCCCATATTTTTCTTTTAAAGGGAGGTTTCCCGTGTGTTTTTTTTAAAGGGAGGTTTCCCATCATTTTTTTAAAGAGAGGTTTCTCGTAATTTACTTTTAATGGGAAGTTTTCCATATTTTTCTTTTAAAGGGAGGTTTCCCATAATTTTCTTTTAATGGGAGGTTTCCCATAATTTTCTTTTAAAGGAGGTTTCCCATATATTTTTTTTAATTGGAGGTTTCCCATAATTTTCTTTTAAAGGGAGGTTTCCCATAATTTTCTTTTAAAGGGAGGCTTCCCATATTTTTTTTAATTGGAGGTTTCCCGTCCTTTCTTTTAGAGGGAGGTTTCCCATAATTTTCTTTTAAAGGGAGGTTTCCCATAATTTTCTTTTAAAGGGAGGCTTCCCATATTTTTTTTTAATTGGAGGTTTCTCGTAATTTTCTTTTAAAGGGAGGTTTCCCATATATTTTTTTTATTGGAGGTTTCCCATAATTTTCTTTTAAAGGGAGATATCCCATAATTTTCTTTTAAGGGAGGTTTCCCATATTTTTTTTTAATTGGAGGTTTCCCGTCATTTCTTTTAAAGGGAGGTTTCCCGTCATGTTCTAGTAATGTCTTACATGTGTTGTAGTCGGCACGATATAGGCATACTCGCACGTTGCAAACGAAATAAAAATGTTTGAATATTGATTAATTCAGAGTTATTCGTCGATAATATAATTCATCGCTTGATTGAAAACTCAAAGAAAGCATGTCGAGTAGAGACAGTCGGGAGAAATGCATGCAGACTCTCGTAATATGGCATAAACTCCGTAAATGGAGTCTATAGCTGTAATTGAAATACTTAGTGTCTGTAAATGCAAAGGAACCATAGAAGATGAAAGTTTTTATATTATGCAGTGAAACAATATCTGTGTAAATATATTTTAAATATAAGTACACGATATATACATATATCAGTTTTATCAAAAAGTTAGCACACATACATATCAGCATGTTAAATGAATACATACATTGAATTGAAAAGCCAAAATGAAAGCGCTTCTACGTATAAAAGTGGCCGCATAATTTAGTTTATCGCTTGGTTGAAAATGGAAACAGATAGGAATTGGAAAATTATGGCGTTAAGGGAGTCCATATATAAGAATAACAAATTAGGAAAACCGAGCTAGTTTGTCGGCAGGATAAGACAATGCAGTGAATAGTAAATTATGGTTAGGTAAAATGAAGAGAGCTAATAATTGACAAGTAAGTGAATTGGCAGAATCAGTGAATAGTGAATTGGGTGAAAACCCATACAAGTTTTGCCTAACGGCACAGGTGTGGGAATATAATAAGCCTGACGACACAGGTGTGGGAATATAATAACGCCACAACGAACCCAAAGGGTTAGCTTAAGAAATTCCGATTGCGAATCAAGAAAAAACAACACTGGCGGTTAGCGTCGCTTCACCCACTTGACTTCCGGTCAAGATATTTTCCGCAGACGCAAAGAGTGGACAAGAATAATGACGAAACTGGAACAAAATGTTAGGACCCCCTTTTCGCCGTCGATAAATGAAATTATCGTACCAATAATTTTGTTTTAATAACTCATTCATTATGATAAGTTTTGCATCTAGGAATGATATCAAAGTACTGGTTTGTGGTTGCTGGACGTTGAAGAAAGATGACATCAATAGACCGGAGAGCTGTGAAATGTGGATTTGGAGGAGAATGGAAACGATCAGCTGGAAAGAATACTTGGCAAATGAATAAGTTTTGAGAGAAGTAGATGAAAAGAGAAGCCTGGATGTCACCATATGAAAGAGGAAGGTCAGTCACATCATGAGATCAGAAGGATTGTTGAGAACGCTTCTGGAGGGTAGAGCGGAAGGAAAGAGAGGCAGAAGAAGGAGGAGGTTGATGATGCTCATTGACTTGCAAGGAGGAAGAGACTCCCACAACGTCAAAGAGATGGCGCTAGACCGAAACCATGGATGTCATGTGACATCCATTTCAATCGATTTCACATGACATTACTCGAAATTTCCAAGATGGCCTACAATTAAGGCGAGGCGAGTGAAAATGAATTCACAGTATTTGCTGAATACGACCAGTTGACTAAATGTTGCTATAAATACATATACAGTAATGTAATTCCATAATTATTAATATATTATAATAACAAATTTAAATTTAAATTAACGTCAGTTATTTGACCATGTAGAAATGAAGCATTCGTCTGGCCATTTTATTTCACCTACTCTCATAGAGCTTATATTTGGATCCTTCTTCTGAATAACCTATCAATTATAGAAATATTAATTTCCAAGAGTACAGCCATGGATCAATTCAGCATGAAATGACTGACCCAACATCTTTCTTGCAGGAAACTCCATCTTGTCATTAGAATTGATCTGCATGTCGAAAAGTATACAAATGTGGAAAAAATATTTCTTATAGGCATTTAACCCAAGAAAAAACTTGATACATGCAATCATAACCAACAAAATCCGAGGAAAGAGAAAAAAGTGTACACGATGCATTAACTATAGTTAGTAAATGACACAGCTGTCGTGTCAGGCAGAATTAGGCATTGAGCAAAGACACATAGGCACAGACCATCAAATCAGACTGACTTCATCCTCCGCCAGGCACAATCAATGATGAGGCAGTGTGTGCAGGATAGCGGCATACTAATGCTCAAGTTATACCTGTTGAGAATATTTAAAAAGAGAAACTCCCATAATGATAATTAGTATGACAGTATGTTATGAACAATCTTATCAGCGTTTTAGCGAATGATATCACATTGTAGTTGATAGTGAAGCAGACCAAACACAGAGCTGAGTGAGACATCAACATGATGAGTAAATGCCAACACATGAAGCTATGAGTGTGGCTTATTCAAGAGAACAGGAGCAGGGTCTATCACTCTATGACAGTAACTGGGTAAGTGTCGAATCGGCCAACACGATCGCCACTTCAGCAAGGCGTTGCAATGTGATTTCTTAATTCAAGTTAAGAGTTATTTGAATAGTAAATTAGATTCACGAATATTTTAGCTATGATTTAGATAAACTTAACTTCAATGACATAAGGTTCAACTGGTAGTATTCAGCAAATACTGTGAATTCATTTTCACTCATCTCGCCTTGTGTGCCATCTTGGGAATTCCGAGTGACATCATGTGAAATCGAGTGAAATGGGTGTACCAAAATAGGGGTGAGTTTTCATCGGTGTGTGCCTGTGCTTCTATTCAGTAGCGTCGGGGACCAGTGAATATTTAGGGCCATTTTTTGTATAGATTAGTGTTGACAGAGGTCTTGTAGAACTCTCCTCATATTGTGGTATGATATTTCAAGTAAGGTATAATGAAGCGATTGCTTATTTCGAGTATAACCGAACGAGAGAGATTTTTACGTACTTTACGACTACATGTAATTTATGAATAATTCCAATTGATTTAGAGAGTTTGCGATTCGTCATTTGGATATGAAGCTTCCATGAGATGAAGGTAAAAAATGACAAATAAAATTATGGATGAAAAGATAATTCCATATATATGAACATCTTCTTATAATTGCATGTTTATGTACTACACTCCGAGTCTAAAGCATGAAACAACCTCAGATTTACGCGTGCCAATTTTTGCTGAAAAATGAAAAAGAAAAAGGCCAAAGTCGAATTCATCGTGTATGACATAAGTGACACGCTTCTGCAGCTCCTTGGCGGTGTCTTCGTTGATGCCTTGATTTCCAGTATTACCCAGTTGCATTGGCCTCAGTTGAGAAACGGATTCAGTCCAAAGTAATGTGAAACTTTCACAACGCCGAGTGATTCAGGAGGATCATCGTATGCATTATTTGGAGGCAGCGTGCAGTTCAGTCCAATCCGACTGACAGGGGGCTTTTGTTCAACGGAATGACCTTGCTTGGCCATGTGACTCATGCATCAAATGGTTTGCATGATGTATCTCGACATTATATTTACTCGGCAATCAGCGTATGTAGATCCAACAAGCACAGCAAAAAGGCCCCATTGACAAGCGGGGAAGAGAAGAGGACAGAACAATAGAAATAGCTGCCACAAAACTTCAAGGAACTAAATGAAAATGTTTGAAGAAAGAGAGAATAATAGAGTTGGAGCAATGGCACTGGAAGAAGAAATATCAAGAGAACATCAAGATGACAAAGACATCAAACCTAAACACGGGGACTGCACTGGATTGTTATTGTATAACACCATGCTGCCTTTGATTAGGAGCCTGCAGATATTTGGATTATACTTTCACAGTGTTTATCCAGTTCGCCAGGCTGCAGGGAAAGGAAATTGGTCAGTTGGAAAGATATACAGCACATTCATTCTCATCGTCAGTTGCTTCAATTTCCTTCGAGCTTGGAGCACTTTCAAGAACGGTGTTGAGCTGGGCACAGAGCTGTTTGGTAAATTAATCTTCATTGCATGGTTTTTCGAATGTGCAGCCAACAGCTGTACCATGTACCACGCCTGCACGAGTCCTTCAGGATTGGAAACCTTTTTCTCCAAGTGGCACCAGATTCATTCAGTTGCATGTAATTCGAAGTTGGCCATTTACCGTAAAAAGACAACAGTCTATGTGGCGATTGCATGGTTTGTATTTGCTGCTAACGTTGCCTTCGGATTCTATGGTGTACTTGCAACACCTGCATGGAATGATTTATTGGCCCCATTCTCTCCAGACGTGGAATATTGGCTGTATGTCCGCATCGCGTATCTAATCATGCATATTTGGCTGTCAGCCTGCTGGTCATTTGTTGGTGTCTTTGGGTTGTTCGTTATTTCCCTGATGCATTGGGAGTTTAAATGCTTTAATGCAATACTCCGCTCTCACATCAAAGATGATGGTTCATTCTCTGCGGACTTTGAGCATTGGCGACTTCGGCACCAGAAGCTCAGCTCACTGGTCTCCACGGCTGATGGCGCAATATCTGTCCACATTGGCGTTTCTTTCGCCTGTTGCATTCTGAAAGTGATTTTAATAATTTACAACCTGATCTGGTGGCCAGAATTGCTCGTTGATCCACTCGTTGCTTTCATGAATGCTTTTTGGCTCGTGATGGCCATTGGAGCAGTTTCTCTGTTGTCAATTTGGGCCGCTTACGTAAATCAAGAGGTGAGCATGCACAATTCAATGCTATTTTACGTCATCGAAGTTATCTCGCTGATAGGCTCATGCATTGTGGGATGATGTGCACCAAATTTCATTGAAGGAAGATGCGCCGGCATGTCTGCGTGCTGAAGTAAGTTTGTTGAGCCCTTGCATGTGAACGAGAGAGCATCAATTCCCAAGCTGCATCTCTGCATGTGTTTTATTTAGGTGACAGCCTTTATGGTTCGACTT
>KB310160.1:62421-96894 GCA_000328365.1 Capitella teleta
CTGGAAAGAAACCAAAGACATTACCTCCTTCATCTGCTCGCTAAGGGACGACAACCCAGCCTTGACCTCCACTAATGCCCCTTCACACTGCCTGAACCTTTTTTCTGTGGCTGCCTCCAGGCCTTCCACAGAAGACGCGCGCACAGCTCGTACCTGGTAGTCATCCGGCTGTGTTTGCGTTGGATTTCCGAATTGGAGGACTTGCGCAACTTAGAAACGGGAACTGTGGACCCAAATACTGCTTGTTGGTTCGTCACCGCTCCCTCCACCAAATTCACAGCCAACTCAACGGTAGCCGGCTCTCGATTGAGCGCGCTGTAAGCCGCCAGCTTCTCCTTACACCCTCGCAAAAAGGCGTCCACGGCCATGGGCTCAACAGCCTCAGCGACCAAGGAGGGATGTGCATCCCTTGCCAACTGCTGAACCCGTGAGGCAAACTCTTGTAGGGACTCCTCCATCCCCTGCCGCACGTCTTGGAGCTGCTTGCACAGTACTGCTGGTGCCTGTACCACGTTGAAACGTGTACGCAGCTTCTCCTTGAGCAGCACGTAGCTGCATCGATGATGAGGTGGTAGAGGGCTGAAGAAATGGGCTGCTTGGTCCTGCAAACACTCAATCAGGAAATCAAGCCGTGTGGCATCATCCCAAGTGTAGCGTTCAGCCCGACGCTCAAAATTGACGATGAACGCCACCCAGTCCAAGGAGTCCCCCACCTTCCCGGTGAACTTCGGCAACCGAGGATTAGCAGCAGATGCATGCGATTGCGTTGTTGGAGCCGCCGACCTTCGAACAGGCTGCGTAAGGCGCCAATCATGCGAATCGGTTGTAGAGTGAGGAGCCCAGCCGCCGCCCAAGTGGGTAGCGGGTTTTCCCCCTGAAACATCGCGCTCTCGGTTGACATTCATTACTGGAGGATCCAGTGTGGCACGCAAAGGCCTATTCTGACGCTTTTCAATGGTGTTTAGGAGCTGAGCGTCCGAGCCCTTCATTCCAGTACCTTGCTCAGGCGCAAAGTGGTCCTGAAAGAAGGTGTCATTATCAACCTTCGTTGATTTCAATGGCTTCAGCGGCGGCGCAGCACTTGACTGGAGCAGGGTCTCTGGACCACCACTCGCGACACCTCGTTGACCCAAGACGGCCATCAGCTCCAACATCTGTTGGTCTTGCCTCTCCTGGGATGCCATTAAGGTGCCCAATATCTTCTCTTGGGACTCCCTCATGCTCTTTTCCATTATTGTCAATACCTGGGCGATCTCTTTGAATCCGGTCGTAGTCGAACCCTCAGCCGCTGGCTCCAGCTTTACCTCTGTGTTGCTGTGGCTGGAAGCGGTGTCCAAAATCTCGGTCGTCGTCGACTCCAGATCGGGTTGCTCGGGATCACAGCAAACCTCCGGGGGTTCAGACTCCAACTTCTCTCTCCAGAAATTAGCTGGAAAATTCGGCATGGCCAGCAGTACCTCCTGCGTCAGAGGCTTCTGCCGCCTTGTCTCCAAGAGCGACCTTGCCCTCGCTTCTCCAATGCCTGGCACCGAGCGCAACCGACTCTCATTTGCCGTAGCAACATTAACCGGAGGCCCTGCCCACCTCATATCATTGGAAGCCATCACGTCGACCGCGAATATGCCACCCAAGATACAAAAAATGCAAAAAGAGCAAAAACACCAATATTCTGAATTCTGAATTCAGAATTCAATTAGCACACAAAACTCAACCCACACAGTAAACGAATAATCTGCTGCTAGGGCAGTCAAATCAAATTGCCAGGGATAATTTGTGCATATATCGCCCCACAACTCAACCTGCTGCTAGTGCAGTCGGATTACCGGTATGCAAAAACGAATTTTTGCCAAGGGGAAAAAAAAAATGAATTCTACAATTGCAATTCGTATATCACTGCGAATCCACTGCTTGAGCAGACGAATTTTGTACTTAGCAAAAACGCCTTCACGAGCACTCAAGAAATCTCGCCCAACCACCACATGTGCGGCCGAATTGACGAAAAAAAACTGAGTTTGGACCACAATGAACACAATACTACAATTATAGAACTATGAACTTGAGCGTACGTCTTAGGCGAATTCACTGACAGTGGATATTACACACACTGAATATGAGCATTCGCTGTAGCAGACGACACAAGAACAAAATTACATGCAAATACAAATAACAAATCCGAATAACCTCCCACCAGGCGGGTTTTCGCAAACACTGTCTGACACCAAATGTAGTGAGATTGGCAATGGGTGGTTACTCACCAATGGAAGGAGTTGACGGACTTGTGAAGTCAGAGACGAGTTGCAGGAGTAGCGTGATATGCTTCTACTGCGGTCTTCTGTCGTCGTCTGCCGTTCTCTTGTCTTCTTCCGGTGGTGGCGCTCTTGTCGCGGCCGGTGGTGGCGCCACGGGTCGCGGTCTTGCTTCCCGCCACAATGTTGATCCTCAAAGGTCTGGATGGAGTACAAGTCATAGTGGATGACATTCTCGTACACGGTGAAACCTAACAAGAGCACGACCTGAGATTACGCATTCCTGAAGTTGGCCTGAAAATCCACAGAGCCCCTTGTGCAATCAGCAGGACTGAAGTGAACTATGTAGGCCATACGACCACCCAAGACGAACTGAAAGCTGGAAACAAGAATATCAAAGCAATCCTAGACATGCAAGAGCAAACCTGCAAAGAGGATGTCATGCAATTTGTTGCAATGATTGGATACATTGACATTCCTCATCTATCAGAAGAAACACACATCTTGCGCCAGCTCACAGAAAAATCAATCGAATGGCACTGGGAAGATCATTACAAGCAAGCATTCAACCGACTCAAGAAACTTGTTTGCAGCACACCTGTGTTTCAGTACTACGATGTCAACAAGCCAGTAACAATTCAAACAGATGCTTCAAAGTTTGGATTGGGAGCTGTTATGCTGCAAAATCGCCTACCGGTATGGTTTGCATCTTGGGCACTTGACAAAACTCAGCAAAATTACGCAATCATCGAAAAGAAACTCCTACCCATCTCATTCGGTTGTATCAAGTTCCATGATTTTATCTTTGGCAAACGTGTATCTGTCAACACAGACCACAAACCTCTTGTCGCTATCATGCTGAAGCCTCTTCACGAATGCTCACCCAGAATCCAAAGAATTTGCATGAGATTCCTGCGTTATGACATTCAAGTGTCATATTTGCCTGGGAAGGAGAACATCTATGCAGACATGCTCTCGGGTGATACATTGATCTCAACACATGAAGAAGAAAAACTCTACAACAGACAGATTCAGGTCTGTGCAATCCATGCAACTGACACGCATGTACAGAGACTGAATACTGAGACAGAAAGGGACACCACACTTCAACGCCTCATGCAAATGACCAACGACGGTTGGCCAAAACAAGTGCCCACAGATTGCATATCTTACTCGACAATACGAGATGAACTCTCAGTAATTGTATGCAGAGAAACATGCATTGTGTTATACCCATGCAGTTGGCCGCTCCGACCGAAGTGGTGTGGCGTCGTCTGCTTGTTAGACAATGGAGAAACATGGACAACCAAACTGTTATAAGCTGACATCTCAGGGTTAGGGTAAAGATTAGTTTTATTATTATTATTAGGGTTTGGTTAGTTCTAAACCTAACCCTTACCCTTAGATGTCCTCCTATAATGTTTCGTGAAATTCGCGAATAAAATCTTGTCCCTAATAAAGACATCTCACCTCAGACGAATCCAATTAACCATTTCAAATAATCTCCTCTTTTTATCACCACCATTTCAAACGCTGAGTAGTGACTGAACTGTCAAGCGGTTCATTTCCGGATGTTTTCAACTTGATATATTTTTCTTGTTTTTGTCCTTTATATTAATTTTACGGCGAGTCTCTTCAAGCTTACAGATCAAATAGTGTTTAAGATTATTATTCCTTATATTTATATCCAGTCTCAAATTCACATTGTTGGAAAAAGGCCCACGAAATACAATTGACAAGGGTGAGTAGTCAGTTACACTAACCACCCACTAGGCTCTACGACTACGCCGTCTACGAGACTACGTCTACGGTCTACCCAAAATGTGTGGAGCCTATGCTTATTCTATAGGCCTAGCCAATTCTACCGATTTGCTCCACACACCAGTCCCACTTGAGCGAAGAACAATATGGCGTGAAGTGACGTGAAAGACTCAAAGAGCGCTTGGCCCTCGCAAATACGCTAGAATTATTCTTCACAACTTTGACCCTTTAAGGACCAACATTTCCAAATCTGATCTATTACCAATTGCTTAGATTGCTGCCAGCATTTTTCTTAGTAAAATTAGGATGTTTGTTATATGAGTAAATCTAAAACCCAGATCAGTTGTTATGGCTCCAGCAAGTATTGCAGGATACAGCATAGATGCTGTTATATTTTGCCGTTTATTTGCGTGAAAATTGTAAGGTAACCCAGGTAGCTAAAAGGTTATCTTGTGTGGACTCGCTATTAGGGATTGGTATCGTTTGTCGATATATCGCTTAATCGATAAAAGCTATACGATCGATATCGAAAGGAACTGTCATCGGTTGATATCGGTTGCAACTTGTATAAGCATCTCTGGCCTAGAGTCGTAACCATGAAAAATAAACGTTATTGTATTGCGGCTAGGGCTGGGCGGATATCCGTGTCTAATATCCGTGACAGCACGGATATTGGGGTGTTCAGTACTATCCGTGATCCGTGTTTCAACACGGATAGTGTAAAATTGAAGTGTCCGTTTCGAGCGCACAGTGAGCGTAGCACACAGCCATTCCGCACACAAACGCTGCTCACTGAAGCTGAGCGATATCAATTACAAGATTACACGATGTCAACAATGCGCTAATTCTGATTTGTTTTAAATAGACGCAATTCTATCCCCTTGAATCCCTTCAGTCATCATGCAAAAGTGACGAAACCACGCGTTGTTGACAATCTCCTTTAGTGTCTATTTTCAACACCGTTACACGTGGCAGCTTTGTCTATTGCATTTTTCATGTGAACCACAAACAACACTGAATTTCATCACTTTCTCGACCTTGAACCATGTTGAAATGGTTAATGTTAATATAGACTAATAATAATAATAATTTATTCAATTAGAGTGCTAAAACATCATATAAGAAACAATTTCTAAGCACTAGTACATGTAGGCCTGCTACTTGGCGATCTAGCGACTTGAATTATTTCAAACTTTCTATAGAACAATAATTGCTATGAACTGACTTGCGCCTCATGAAGTTACTAAGTTTGTACATTTCCAAATCATGTTTGTTGAAAGTGTACACTGTAGCACAAAGTGCACGTTACTGTCGTTCCATCTTGGGCTTATAATCTGCGACTCCTGAAGTTGGGAAAAATACTTGAAATAGCCTGCGCTGATAAGGAATTCACCTCTGTGAAATCGACAGGCAAGCGAGCTGTCTGCATGTGCGATGCCTCTTGAAACCTATTCTGAACGTTTTGATAAAGAAATGTACAAGAAGCAAGAAGGATGACAGCAGTAGATCAAGGTCGCTTGTTTTTAACTGCTGCAGGCAGAGCGTGGCTTTCCCGCTCACAGCGTGTGCCAGGCGCTGGGACATTACGCTGCAGGTGCATGCTTCCGTGTTTGGGCATAAATATCCTTGTCCGTATCCGTATCCATGGGATATTAGTAACACAGATATCCGTTATTCGTGTATCCGTGTTGAAGCACTTCGCCCAGCTCTAATTGCGGCAAATGAAAACCATGTAGCAGACGATTCAGTTCAGTTCAATTCAAAGATTTACCGGATATATTAGAAGAATAGGAGGCTAGTTTTCGTTTCGTTTAATATGATGGGTATGATTAGGGCTGGGCGGATATCCGTATCCGATGTCCGTGACAGCACGGATATTGGGGGTTTTCAGTACTATCCGTGATCCGTGTTTCAACACGGATAGTTAAACACGGATAGTGTAAATTTTAAGTGTTTGTTTCGAGCGCACAGTGAGCGTAGCGCACAGCCATTCCGCACACAAACGCTGCTCACTGAAGCTGAGCGATGTCAATTACAAGATAACACGATGTCAACAATGCGCTAATTCTGATTTGCTTTAAATAAACACAATTCTATGCCCTTGAATCTCTTCAGTCATCAAGCAAAAGTGACGTAACACGCGTTGTTGACTATCTCCTTTTGTGCCTATTTTTCAACACCGTTACACGTGACAGCTTTGTCAATTGCAGTTTTCGTGTGAACCACAAACAGCACTGAATTTCATCACTTTCTCGACCATGTTTGAAATTGAACAGTTAATACAGACTAGTACGTATGCCTTAGCCCGCTACTTGGCGATCTTGCGACTTGAATTATTTCAAACTTTCTATAGAACAATAATTGCCATGAAGTTATGAACTGACTTGCGCCTCACAAAGTTACTAAGTTTGTACATTTCCAAATCATGTTTATTGAAAGTGTACACTGTAGCACAAAGTGCACGTTACTGTCGTTCCGTCTTGGGCTTATAATCTGCGACTGTAAAGTTGGGGAAAATAATAGCTTGCGCTGATAAGGAATCCGCCTCTGTGAAATCGACAGGCAAGCGAGCTGTCTGCATGTGCGATGCCTCTTGAAACTCATTCTGAACGTTTTGATAAAAGAAATGTACAAGAAGCAAGCAGTAGGTCAAGGTCGCTTGTCTTTAACTGCTGCAGCAGGTAGACCGTGGCTTTTGCGCTCACAGCGTGTGCCAGGCGCTGGGCCATTACGCTGCAGGTGCATGCTCCCGTGTTTGGGCATAAATATCCGTATCCGTATCCGTCGGATATTAGTAACACGGATATCCGTTATCCGTGTATCCGTGTTAAAGCAATATCCGCCCAGCCCTAGGTATGATATGTGCGCCTTCCAAGGAAAGCGCACATATCAAAGCACCTGCATCCTTACATGCAATATTATCGATGATATATCGGTTGTGAAACGATAATTATCGTTATCGATTGGGCCAAACGATACCAATTCCTACTCGCTATGGGCCTGATACGGTCGGGCAATCAGGATCAGCCATAGTATAAGGCTAGGGGTGGGGGTGAAAGTGAATTAATCAATACCAGGTTTAAAAATATGGTGTGGGGTTGTAATAGGGAGTGCAGTTCTAACCCAGACTATACTGTAGCTTGTCTTGTAGAAGGACCTTAATACATGTTTAAGTACCTGATGTTCATTTGCAGATGCAGAACTGACCTATCTCTAACATCTTCTTTCTTGGCTTGTATCTGGGTCACTGAGGCTTCACAATGGACCCTGATCAGCCTCTGACCCTCCAAATGGACCTCAACTCGGCATCCCAGTCCTCTGGTCCAATGACGCCCCAGACTCCCATCGGCAGCTTTGCTTTCTCACCAGAGGGAGCTGCAGCCTTGCAAAAAAGGCGCAGCTCGACTAGATCGATTAAAGTTTGTATGCTCACTCCATCTTTATTTTTTTATTTTCCGTCTTTCAATAGCGCAAGAAGTTTGATGATGAATTGGTGGAGAGTTCTCTGCTGAAGTCTGACTGCCGGGGGCGCTTTAAGCCTGGGTTTCCACTCATCCCGACTAGCGCTGGCGGTGCTTCTATTACGCCTCCCGTCATTGAACCTAGCATTCCCACCGTCACACAATCAACATCTGAGCCTGTTGAACCCCTAACTCCAACACTCACTGTTCCAGATACCAAAACTTTACCTGAGAAGCGAAAGGTGTCAAAAGTGAGTGCTTCTCATTTCTGTGTGTTTTTGGCTAAATTACTCCTTCGTCACCTCAGAGTAGCAAGTCAAGCAAACGTATTAAGAAAAACAAGGTATGTTCATCAGTCATTGCCATTCTCCATTGCAGTGCTGTTCTTTCAGCCCCCGGCTGCAGCTTCAACCAAGGATCTCGGTCGATGGAAACCTCAGGACGACCTTTCGCTCATTGACGCTGTTCAACAGGTAAGGCACACTTCTGACAAACCTCACCTCTTTCCATGATTTTATCATAGACAAGAGACTTGTCAGCCGTTTACCTTGGAGTTAAGTTCTCTTGCAAGTTCAGTTTGAAGGAGATTCAAGAGCGATGGTACGCCCTCCTATATGATCCAATCCTCTCCAAGTAAAGCCTCTTCACTTTCTTTATACGTTGTCCTAAGATTCTATCTTTGTGATCAGATTAGGAATGCAAGCAATTAAACAACTGCACCCGGATGTCGTTCTTTCAGTGCAATCAAAGAGTTTGTACAACAAAGAAGAAGAAGCCCTACTTGGCACCATCACCTCGGTAATTCACTCATTGTAGCGCTTTTTTATTGACTTCTCTGATGACAGACAAGTCAGCCGAAAGTCGACGTCTTCTATGATCTGTTGGCTAGGAATCCCAATACATTTCATCCTGGCAGAATGCCAAAAGGACTTTACAATCATTGGCTACTCATGAAGCAATACCATCTGCTTCCAGATCAATCTGGTTAGTATCCCACAATGCATCTTTTTTTTGCACTCTTCTGAATTTCTTTTCAAGTGCAACCGATGCCCAGAGGAGACCATGTGCTCAATTTTTCCGATGCTGAGGATATGATTAATGATGACGATCTAAAGTAACGTCTTGAAACGTTGCAATTTCTCTCATAATTTTTTTTCTTTTTTTTTTTATTTCTACAGAGAACCCAGAGATGACATCACAGAACAAGGTTTGTAACTTAGATTGTAATATTTTTGTGAAATAATATTTTTCAATTACCAGAGCTTTGTGTTGGTGATCGTAGAATGAAGCGAGAAATCAGACATCTTGAGCAAGAACTGCCCAAGTGGCAAGTACTAGTGGATAGCGTGACTGGTGAGCTGGTCATATATCTCAACTTTGCATTGAGTCTTATATTCTCTCGGAATCAGGAATCAGTGCTCCAGACTTTGACAACCAAACGCTAGCAGTGTTGCGTGGTAGATTAGTGCGATACTTGATGAGATCCCGAGAGATTACGATTGGTAGATCCACCAAGGACAACCAGATTGACGTGGACCTCAGTCTGGAGGGTCCTGCCTGGAAGATCTCCAGACGCCAGGGGCTCATCAAACTAAAGAATAATCGTGATTTCTACATTGCCAATGAAGGCAAACGCCCGATGTATGTCGATGGGAAAGCGGTTGTGTCCGGCAGTAAGCAGAAATTGAACAACAACTCGGTCATTGAGGTAATTGTTCACTGCTCCAATGTTTTATTTAATTTTTTTTTTCATCCGCAGATTTCCTGTCTTCGTTTTATCTTCCTCATCAATCAAGATATTCTGAACGTTATTCGCAAAGAGAGTCAGAAGTTTAACTGAGCTTAGGTTCAGGTGCTCATTGAAGGCAGCATTTGATTCATCCTGATTATGTAATCACCACATGTTCAAAAGAATGTTCTCCCGAAAAATAAAATCTCTAAAATTATGTTTAATAAGAAATTTATTTGAACATTCAATTTATATAAAATATGAATTTTCTTATGACAATAATTTATTTGAACATTCAATTTATATAAAATATGAAACAACTAAAATTAACAATTGGAGAAGTTAAAAAAGAAAAAACACCCTAAATGGCTGGAATGTTTAGCAAGGACGGACATAGATGGATCATATAATAATAACAAACAATTTGGCTAGAAGCACAAAATTTGAGATCAAAAATTCACATTGCACTAAATCTTGAAAAGATAAACACAAAAATACGTAGCAGACAATAATCCACTTGATCATCAAGAAGCTGAAAGGTTTTTTGGTCAAAAATAAAATACATCGCTTCCTGAGGGAATACTAAGGTGTCACCAAATAATAATAATGATAAATATTGCTCATTTAAACCTTGCAAGCCCAGCATATAGAAAATGGTCAAACTCATAAATTAACTCAGTGATTTTAAATTGAATTTGCAAAGCATAATCTATTAGTATGCAAAGATGATTCAATATATCAATGATATCAGAAATTAATCGATTCCTCAACGAGTAGCGGGATCAATGAAAAAAAAGCCCATCTCAAAAATAAATGTCAGTTTACCCTTTAACAGCTGCGTATGGAATAGATATGACAGCTCAAATGTTGAATATTTGCTACGGTTTGTGATGCATCATGATGTTTGGAAGCGCTTTTCTCCTCCTTCTCCACTGCCCCATGTCTTTGCCATGAAGTTGCAGAAGATGAAACCAAACTGCAGTTTCAGCCACATCATTCCCCTGCGAGGAATACCAATAATGAATGATCAGCAACTCCACTGAGTGAGCACCCACCTTCATAATGAATGACTCACTGTTCACTTCAGACAAGAGAAAGACATCTGGAACATCAAGTTCTTTTGATACCACGCATTGGGCAAGGGAGATTGGATCCTGAAAGTCGTGCACATTAATCCAGTAAAGGTAAATTCTCAAAACCATACCCGAAGCGGAAGAAACCTGCCGTTCTTATCCCTGAAAAGCACGAGCGCCACTTCCTTAACTCTAGATTCATGGGGGAAAGTCATAGTGCGAGTGGCTTCCGCTTCCAGATGTGGATTCTGCGGATGAAATTCCGTTAAAATTGGCGATGGCGTGATTTTAAGCATACCCTTCCGAGTGAAACAAGGACTGCGTGCGCTGTGTGGAATTTCAGTGAATTAACTCGCTGTGACCATAAATGGTCGCCCATGACAGTGTTGTGCAGATGAGCAGTGTGCAGGCAATACGCTTCATGCCGGTTCCAACCAAGCACCTCCAAAGCGGCCTGAATAAATACTGGTAACATAGGATTGAACTCACAATGACCTCTTGCCTTGCTGAGCTCAATGTCCTCAGCAGTGCTGGCTTTCTTCACTTATGTTCGCCCAAGCAGATTTACGCTTAGACCGTATAGAAACCGTTCCTTTGGATTTCTGAGAAAAAAAACCAACGCATTTTGATGAATTTTATAATGTTAACTAGAGGCACTCACCATATTGATATGTTCAAGAATTTCCTCCATACGTGACTTGGCTTTCACGATTGCCTTGTAATCCAAGTGGCTCTTTGGAGTCATTTTTAGCAGCCTCGCAAGCAGCAGAGGATACCTGAGAATGGACAGTGGTAAGTAGTTCATATTAAAAGTAGGTCAGTGGTAGTAAGTAGGTCACTAACTTCATGATGCGTTGCACTGGAACCATGAGGAATGTCTTTAAGTCCATCCGTCGCAGGGCTTCGTTCTCCTTGAGTGATTCTTCCAAGAAGAGACGCAAGAGATTCTTTTCGTCCATCAACTGCTCCAAGAGGCTCTGAGCACTGCTCTGTTGTGTGCAGTAAGTCTCAAACGCAAGCAGCATGCTGGATGACTCCAGGAAAGGACGTCCGATTAAAACTGTTACATAATCCTGGCGATCAAAGCGAACGAGTGACTGGTACGCTAATTTGAATGAAGTATTCACCATGTCACCTCTCTTGATAGCCAGTGACAGTGAATCAGACAGCTGCCGTCTGAACTGTTTGCTGATTGAAACCAACTCGTGGAGGTTGCTGAACACTGAACTGAGCTGATCTGGCGACAGTAGCCCTGATGACTTCAAGGGAGCATAGAACTCCTGTGCACAGAGGAATCAATGACAATGCCTAATGCAAGTTACACCTACATCTCTAAGAGTCACAAGGCTGCGGTAAAAGTTCTTCTCAGTCTCCACAATCTCCTGAATCGCTTTTCTTCTCTCTGAACTCATCACCCGACAGTCCTCGCACACAAATGACTGGGCACTACTGACGTCTGTGTGCCGACACATCACACAAATACCGGTCTGCGAGAGAGGGATTCTGGGTAAAAGAATATTCAGATTAAACTGACTGACCTCAGGACTCCTGGAAATATCATAGATCTCATGCAGTGAAGAAACCTGCGAAAGGGAAATATATCAACTTTTTTGCATGACGACACAAATCGGCAATCAATGTAGACTTTGTCCCTTTGATGAGAGTGAAAAAGGTCGAAAAGAAACTAAAGACTGCCCCCTTACCATTTGAATATGTATGAATCCGAGATACAAAGTATTTTTAACATAGTTGATGCGTCGATTGATTTTTAAAAGTGATATCATGATGGAGCAGGCCTCAGAGATGGACTGCTCTTGAGACAATATACAGCACTGGAGAATTTGACAAATATATGACATTGTGCAGATGATATTTTACACCATGAATGTGAAAAAGGTTTGAAATGGCATAGATATAGAAGAGAGAAATTTGAAAATGAAAAATTCAATAATACAAAATAAAAATGAACCCAGTGAAATGTGTGACCCATTTCCGTGCATAATATTGGATGCATTATAAGTCACCTGACTGCGTCGATGGTACGTTGATTTGGATCTCTTACAAGATTTGCGTGATTTTGCCTTCATAAAGAGCAGATAAGCATATCAATGACTACACACAAATACAAACAATCAAAGAATTATGTTTGAATTAGTGATGGGCGAAGCTTCGGTTCCGGACTTCTATGAATATTGGTGGCTATTTTCCGAAGCTTCGGCTTCGAGCGAAAAGATTGCAACGAATCCGAATATCAAAATATTTTTTTCTCCTAAGTTAATTAAACTCTGTAAGTTACTTTGTTTACTCACCCGCATGCGAGAGCCCGCATTACTCGCAGTAATTAAACGCTTGAATGCATAACAATGGATCAACAAAGCATACTTTAAATCAACTCCAAACTTCTAAGAGAAGATCAAACTTTCACAAGTAAAGTCGTGAAGTAAATGTAAACAGTGGGGTTAGCAATCATTGAAAGTGATAAGCTTTTGAGATTGAATTAGAATTAATGATCAAGCAAACATAATTGCACAACTTCCTTATTCGTGATTTACTTTGCTTAGGGCTTTATCCCAGGAGTACCGCATTGAGTACTTTTGTAAATTTCGTTAAACTTATTGGCTCAAAAGAAGGCAGCGCATCATAGCATGTGACAAAACCTGATCAATCACATGTCAAGCTGCTCTTGATTGGTCAACTACCTGAAGGAGCGTTAATTGGTTAATCCTACTAGCCTATAAAATAATCAAAGATATTTATGCACTGGAGTAGGTATAATTATATTCGGCTCCGTATTCGGCTTCGACGAATATATACTGCTCAAAGCTTCGGCTTCGGATATTCGGACAAATTCAATATTGGCCCATCACTAGTTTGAATAAGTACTCAGACAGAGAAACGGAAGAAAACTCACCTTTGGTAATCCAGAACTGTCGAGACATTTCATACTGTTTGACCTTGCAATAACCTCTGTGTGGGTCACCTGATGAAGGAAGCTGAGTACGTCATCTTTGGACATGCCGTCAGTGGTATTCTCGTAAGTGACACTAGGGGGCGTTGGTGGTCTATCACCCCCGTTTTGTGATGCAGTGCAGAAGGGATCGCTCTTGTACGGTTTGGTTCGCTTCTCTCTGATCACCTTTGTCCTGCTTTCCTCAGCGACGATATCAGAAACATCGGAGATCGAACGCAAAACAGAAACCTATAAAAAGGTCATTTGAGGGTCATTCATAGGACTTGTAAGCACTTACCTGTGCATCCAGAGACACGTTCTCACAGGTCTTTGATCGCGCTGTGGATATCTCGCTGAATTCCTCCTGAGAAAAAACACAGTGATCAAAATTTCAATTCAATTAAAAATCCTGCTAACCTCCAAATCAGAAGTGACTTCCTCTGACTTTCTGCAGCTGGGTTTAGCAGCTGCAGCTGAGGTATCGTAGATGTCCAACGTGAGCTCATCATGTTGATCCTGTATGAAACGCACAGATTGCTCGCACGGAGATTTGAGATTAGCACCAGAGAGCGGATCACACTGTGTCTGCTGGTTGAATGAGGGAGGCAGCACTGGAGTTATATCATGTTGACTAGAATGTGCACAGCTATTGGAATCATCTTTCGAAGAAAGAAACTCAAACGCGGTGGATGCAGGGCGACACCGTGTCCTCCCTAAACGCAGTCGGAATTCATCAAACGTAGGAATATGAGTCCTTGGTTTCCTGCAGCGTGAGGAGTGCATATCAGCAAAATCTGGTTCACTCTTAGTCCTATCACCTCGTGATATTGATAATGATCCCATCTGAATATCCCCAGAACTAGCACTCATCTTACTGTGAATGAGCACTGGGGGTGGAGGAGGTGGAGGAGGTGGAGGAGGAGAGTTGATTTCCTCCTCGTAATTCTTGGTGTCACTCAAGTGAGCGAGGTCCAGTTTTGAGGTGACCATTTCAACGAAACACGGGTCATCCGGATTCAACCCCATGCTCTGCGCTACGTGTTTCCGCATTGACGGGATCTGCAGGAGCGCCAACGTCCGCTTGGACCGAAATGACTTTGACTTAAAGCCAAGGTCACTGCGACTGCGCCTGGATCTGGAAGAATTGCTCGCCCTGACCCCCGGCGGTGGTTTGTTCTGCGTTTCTGGTTCCTCTGCCATCGCGTCCGACTTCTTCTCGCGGGCGTCTTGCGTTGTGATCATCACAACGTCATCGTGCTAGCAGACAGCACAGGAGACCCTGGTGGAGACACACAATACTTGAGCACAAACAAAGCATCAAAAGTGCTGATAATCACTGGGATAATAAACTCCATCACTAAGAAGCGGAGTTTGGTTAAAAAATGCACTTCACATTGTTATGAGGCCAATAATTAATCTGAACACATATGACACTGGCATCAATCCAAAAGAAAGAAGTCTAATCACAATCCATACCTATAGCTTATCACTCATAACTCATAAGGTATTAAACCCACAGAATTAACTCACTGCTATAACCACAGTAGAGCGCTCAAAGCTGGCAAATAACAACCGATTAGCCCCAATCCCATTAATCCACTTATAGGATTAGAGACGTAGATTATGCCAGAATATTACCAGCGTCCGACTCCAGAAAGCTGCATTGTGCTTATATTAAAGCCTAAACTAATATATTATACTATTAGTAATTATCATAGGCAGGAATTCTACTCTTATATTATACTAAAATTCCTTATAATACATAATTTATAATATATAATTACAGTATGACAAAGCCAGTAGTAGATCAATTGATAAACTTACTGACTTGCAGACCTTGGGGGATAAATTAACACACATTATATATATTTTAGTCATCATAAACCACAATATGTATAGCACCTTGATTTCTGCAAAGAAAATGAATACATGTATATCTCATTTTCAAAATACAAATCCAGGGTTTAATCTCGTGTTTTCTATGATTAATAATTTAATATACTAAGAGTGATATTTATATTTCTGGTCAAGACTACCAAATATCAAAGGAGATTGAAGAATACACAAAGAGACTCTTACGTATCTTCCAAGGTTTCCTGGGTCAAGCATTCATTGCGAGTTCTTTCTTCCCCCAAATGACACACATCACTAAAGTCACATATTGTTTTTGGCAATTATTTCCATCCATATTTTGATGAGCAGATACTATTTCAAAGGATGGAAAAATAATCTCAATGAATAAATCCAGGACAGCAAGTCCTCTGACACGCATGTACACATTTCTAGGCATTGTTATCCTAGGATTACAAAATTCAATTCGGGAAAGTGTGAAACCAGGGCAGCTAATGCCACACACAGGGCTTCAGTTACCTCAATGAAGCGAGCTCAGTGTTATTTGCATAATTATTCATTTCCTGCAATTGGATACTTGGAGCAGTACACATACGATCACTGGTATAGTAGTAACATGCACAAACAAGAGTAATTGAACACCCTTTGATCTAATCTACTGATCCCTGAATATTAAAATGAGCACAAGATATACTGACATGAAACTATCCAGAAAACCAAGACATAATCCTGGACAACGATGATTGGCTTGTGTGCAGCGTCTTGCATGAGTAGCACTGAATGTGTGCCGGCAAGAGACAGCCCTTGTAATGCATAACACAAGGTGCAGCATAGAAATGACCCATGTCCAGTCCAATCATGAAATAATAACAGCAAAGTTATGCAATAGCGGCTATAATCCATAAGAAAAATGTCACAAATCAATAAATAAATCACGTCGCATTGAGGGATTTGACAAGAAACGAGCCAAATGTCAGAGGTTGATTCTTATAAGTGAACTCATCAGTCCACAAATGGAGATGTGAGCTTAGTGCGGAGTTATTACTGAGATCACTGAGGTGCCTTGATTTGTCACACCTACTCCTTCCAATACATTATACACACGATACACCAACAATATGATAATCAAATATCCATGCACCACTAGCATACAATGGAGTCACTATATTATAGAGTAACATATGATGTTGTGACTACCCAGGGAGGTTAAATATTAAAAGACCAAATTCCAAGCATGCACAACTTCCTTGAGCCCTTCTGAAAGAAGCAAATAGATTATAATGATTATTGGTTAACCGCTTCACATTGATCTTCAAAAGCAAACAGCAAAAAAAAAAAACACCCACACAAATATTTTCATACAAGAGGAAGTCAATAAGCATATTTAGGCAATCAACAAATAAGTCAGCAATGAGTAGAAACTGAGCGATGACCTCGAGAAGGAAAAAACAAGTAAATATGAAGTCATCAGAGTTCAAGGATTATTTTTGATTGCTTCCAAGAATAAATGTCAACTTAATAGAGGTTCAGCACAGTGCTAATTCTTCCCTCAAAGCACCCCACCCACTCACTCATCAGCCGTATTCCCACTGGACCATTGGCGCTCTGCTTCTCTCTCTTGCTGTTGATGCTGCTACAGCCATCCCTCCCTCTGCTCAATCCCGGATGTTGTCGGGCAATTCAATTCGACATCGTCCTCTTTTCTTCTTGTCTGGTGGCTCTCCCTCTATGGTCACTAGATACTTCTTCTCCTCTTCCAATGTGATATGATTCCTTTTTCTCACTTCAGCAAGTAGTCTGTTGTTCTCAGGGATGTCTATTTCCTCATGGACAGAGGCGTTGGTTCTGTGCTGCTGCCATGCGATGCTCAAATTGAACAATGATCTTGATTTCTGTACATTATAACTATTCAGGCCAGTAGCCAGAATTTCAACATGTTTATTCAGGATTTGCCACGACTGTCACTCACGAGTGCTATGATCCTCCTCTGAATTGGAAAATGTCACTGATACAAGTTTGAATCAAACACTTCATGCTGAGCATCATATGTCTGGAATGTTATTGTGCCAGTTTAAAAACAAAATACACTCAAGAATGTTTATTGGTATCTTGAATCCACTTTTAGATTTCATATTATGCATTAATTATGTATACATCGACAGGAAACAGGCTTGAGTGGTAATGTTGATAGAAATCTAGCAACAAGACTGGCAGAGAGAACTCGAAGCAGACGTTGATGTTGAGCACATGTGCAGCCAATTTTGTGCTTTCACACTTGCTGTACAAGAGAGTCATGTACTCATGTGCCTCAAAAAAAAAAAAAAAAAAAAATCTTGTCATGAGAACCGTAGGGCCAAAGGTATATATCTCTTCAGCAGATAAAGGTGCACAATCCACCAAGGAAGCAAAGCCTGGCATAGATATATGCAGACCAGGGATGTGAAAAAACACCTTGAATACACCAACCAGGTTTGTAAAAAAATCATAAATCAATTTAGATCTCGCTTGGGATCGGAGGAGGCCAGAATATGTGTATTGGGGTCTGACTGTAGATATAATTAAACCAGTCCCAAAACATTAAACATAATAGTCTTAGGCAAAGCTTAGAGAGAAGAATAAGATTGCCCTCTTATAGTCTCACTTCTCCTAATTGTGCCTGACTGCAAATCAGCCAACTGGGAAGGCCAAGGTCCAGGCTTGGTACAAGACTGTACAGTGCAACCCAAGTGCACAAGAAGGCAGGGCACTGTGTGCTACTGTTCTATTTCTCTATGGTAGCAAGCAGAATAAAAGAGACCTACTGTATTGTCTAACTTATACGCGCAGTGTGCTAAGGCAGAGGCTGAGAGCATGTCAGTTTCACTGTACCTAGACACACATTCCACAAAAATCCCTTGCAAACCCGGGGAAGTGTGTCGGAGCATGACCCATATTAGTGCGCAGGCGCTGAGTGACGTCACTTACAAAATGACGAATGTTTACATCCACGAGAAGTTTTCGTGTGATTGTTGATTAATGTAAGTTAGACGTGATACTACAGACTCATTTTGGGTTTTCTTGAAGCATAAAAGTACTATCTATAGCATAGTAGGCTAAAACCCGAGAATTTGTCAGATAACATGTGTTTATTGATAATTCATATTAGTGTATATTCATAATAGTGGGTGAGTGTGGAGCCTCGCAGCCAGTAGACGCAAAAAGAAGCGGTTTACCGTCGAGCGAGGTATACAGACCTCGGCCGATAATCTGTGCTAGGGGTGGTCCTAATAAACTAAGATCACAGCCCAGTTTCAGGTTCAGGTTGATTGGATTAAAGTGCCTCTGTTTCGGCACTGTTACAATCTGACGTTCGAGTTTCTCTTTATTTATATCTTCTATTTCTAAAAGATATAACCTCATAAATAATACAGTAATAACTAAAATAAAACTAAACTGGAATAACCAACCAAATAATAAGCCCTACTTCCCTCCCCCCTTCCCCACAACAACAGAACAAAATGATAAATGAAGAGATAAATAAATAAATGAATAGATAAATAAAGAATAAAGATAAAAATAGAAACACATAAAATGAAAAAATAAATGACCAGAAGATACTCGTTGCTCTACTCATTCATAGTGCGAGAGGACGCCGCCTGGTAGCCCTCCACGTAAAATGACCGATGTAGAAGCAAGTTGTAAAGTAACATAAGCATCAGCACTAGCTTGCTACTGACTAGATAACTCAAAAACAAACCAAAAATAACAAATTATAGTAATAAAACAAACACTTTCACTCTCTCACAAACGTCAGACCAGGGCCTTGCCCTCTATCTCTCTCTCTCTCTCCTCTTTCGCTCCTTCCAAATCTTTCCTACACTCCTCAACACCAGTCATTCCAGGTCCGCGGATGTTACTGCGAACCCCAGTACTCCCTCCACCAAATCCTCCTCTCCCCTCTCCTCTCTCCATCTCCTCAACCACTCTTCTCTCAACCTCTCATACAAAACACATTCAAACAGCACATGCCTTTCAGTCTCTTCCTCTCCACATGTACATCTCCTCTCATCCTCTCCATACTTCCATCTTACACACTCATTCATTCTCACTGGCAAACAACCACCTCTCATCATCAACCTCACTCCTGCCCCGTCTTGTCCATCCGCATACTGCTCTAACTTCATCTCTCCTTTCTCTTGTGCATACCTCCTCGTCCTTTCATTCCTCTGTAACTGTTGTTCCCAACTCATTCTTCCTACCTCTTGTACCCTCCTCTCTAATTCAACTTTCCTCATTCTCTTTCGCTCATCCTCACAAATTCCCATCTCTGCCACACCAATCGCACTCATTCTTCGCAGCCAACCTGAACCTGCGCACAGCACATAGGCCAACATCCTCAACCCTCAGGTAGATATATTCATATGTTATTAAATGTACGTCAATTGATTAAATACCTGAACAGGAAAAAATAAAGCAAGTAATTATTCAAAGGACTGTGTGTGCCTGAGAATAACCCCAGTAAGTCTCATATTCGAGATATTAGGGGAACTGAGTATACAAGATGAAGATCATTATGTTGACATCATAACGCACCGACACAAGCTGACTCTCGCTATTGCTCATCAATATCAAGATACGAGAAGTCACTTTATCGCAGTTATAATAAGAGTATTCAAAATGACGGAAAAATCACCGCGAATTGCAGATTTGAGGGACTTTTATTGAGATAAAAGCGTAAAAACATACGTTATGAAGAATGACTGCAGAAATAGGCATCCAGCTAGAATGATGTTTGAGTCAACAGAAGTCGTCGCTGGAGGCCGCTTCTGTTTTCGTCTGCTTGCTGTTTCGATTTTCGGAGTGATGAATCACACTAATTTAGAACCTTTTCTATCACCTCAGCTGATGCAATAGTGATATATTTAACAACCTGTCTATTCATTTAACAAATTTGTATTTGATTGAAGGGCTGCTGCCAGATCTATTCAGAACTGTGTTTTTGTCTCTACAAATAACGCTAAGCGTTTTTGTCTTTTGACGATATTTAAATTTTAGAGGTAAGCACTAAAAGCAGCCTGGTTATCATGATGAATGTTTTCAAATGTTGCTGGATCAGCCTTCATTATCCAAATAATAAATCTTGAATTATATATTTACTTGGTTAATTCAGATTGAATTTTTCCTGGTTTGATTTTTTATGATCCTCATTTTCCAGTTTCCAATCATGTTTCGTCCCAGAGGACACGGAGGGATGCGTGGGCAGCGTGCTCCTGGCCTGGCCATCGGACTCCTCGTAGCTCAAATCCTTCATATGGGAGTCGACCGGGTTCCACCAGTGACTCTTGGAGCAATAGCCGCGCAAGTTGCAATATTTCTGCGTCTTGTGAAGCTACCTTTTGGAGACATACACGAGGTGTGTGTAAGTTCGCTGAATGTTTGGTACAGAGGCGACTGGAAGCGCCTCTTCCTGGCTTCGTTCTACCATCTGGATGAATGGCATCTCTACTTCAATATGGTTTCCATGCTCTGGAAAGGGGTGAACCTCGAGCGCAGACTTGGCAGCGCTTATTTCGCATACATGGTTCTCGTCTTCTCTGTCCTGACCAATGCTATATTGGTGGGGCTTGGAGTGATAGCCGAGGAAATACTTCATGATCACTCGTATATTTCTACTTGCGCTGCAGGATTCTCAGGTTCAGGCATCATATTTTAATTACAATAATTTCATTTTTTTTGGACAGGAGTGCTCTTTGCATTGAAAGTAGTTGCTGCCCACTTGTCTCCCCCTACCACGCAATATGTCATGAATATCATTCCTGTCAATTCACGTTTGGCTTGCTGGGCTGAGTTACTCCTCATTCACATTCTCGTGCCAAATTCCTCATTTGTCGGGCATTTAGCGGGCATTCTCGTGGGGCTCCTGTACATCAAAGGCCCTCTGAAGTACATCATGCACATTCCTATGCAGTCAAGTAAGATGAAATCTAAAAGAAGCAACTGCTTTTCACATTCCATATGCAGGACCATCCTATACGTACCACAGCCAAAGGTCAGGGTTCAGAGGAACCGCTCAGCCCACTGGATTCCGAAGGACGGCTGCCCCGCCCACTGGAGCCCCTCCGCCCCAGGAGAATCAGCAAGCATATCATGATTTGACGGGAGGCCTGAGTGAAGAGGAGCAGATGGCACGTGCCATGCAAGACAGCATGCAAAACTGTACGCATACTTTCTTAACCCTATCTCTGATTGACGATATTCATTGCAGTTGAGCCGTCAGCCTCTCCCATGGAAGAAAGTCATCCACCTCCATACCCCACTCATCCTGGTTTTGGCAGTATGCCAACTCACCCTCCTCCCCCTTACTCGGAAGTCAACCCTACTCAACCAAACCTATATCCTGATCTTCGCTCGACAAATGAGCACAATGAAGAAATCCGTCGGAGAAGATTAGAACGATTCAACCGATGAAATTGAAGCCTTTTTTAAATGTCTATTAAACTTATTTTACTGCCTTCTAATTGATGTCTAAACTATCTCATACAGTGAGCTAAATTGCACAACTGAATCAACCTGCCTTTGAGATTTCTCTTATGTAACACAAAACACATAATTTATATTTCTAGCCACATAAACTCATTGAAATGGCATGAAATTTTTGTTTTATTACATATTACAGTCAAACTCACATTTCACAGTAAAATTAACTTTAAAACCCTAAGAAAAGAAGATAAGAACAAAAATCTTGCTTTGCTTGAATTACACATCAAAGTTGCAAATAATTATACATTGCCCAGCAGATTCAAAGTGGGGAAAAAAAATGGTTTGAAGAAAAATAAGAAGCAAATTGAATAACGTATTTTTGACTGAGAGCCAAGGTTGCAAAATATATTTTGTACATGAACTTAATCTCGCATCATATTGCACAAACCCAAATAGGAGTTATTTCATTTGTGTTTCCAATCAGTTTAATGGATGATTAATGCAAATTTATTCACTTGTACATTTTCAATACAATCATTATGAATGGGTGCAAAAGTTGAATTCACATCAAAGTGCATAATAGACTAGTAGGTATAATCCTGACTTAACATGAAACGCATTAACCTGCGCAAAACGACAAAAACGAACATTCTCATCGCACATCAACAGAAATTGAGATCTGAATAAAACATCTGAAAATGGTTAATCAACACAAATGAATAACAATTCAATCTTGGAATTCTATTAGGAAAGGTTTGTTTTTTTCCTCATAAAGTAAAGATTTAAAATCTATATAAAATATATGCTCAAGCACACATTGTGCAAACATACTGGAAATATGAATGGAAATGTGAAAAATTACTTAGGAAAGATTTTGGAAAAAAGTTATGGGAATGTTACATGTACCCTCAGACGTTAAAAAATTATGATAACAGATGTAACAGAATGATAAAGAATACAAGTGAATAATAATACAAAATAACAACGGCTTAACCATAAGATCTTAACAATAACAAGGGGGAAAACCCGTAGTAGGGTAAAAATTAACATTACAAATTAAAACCAGTTTGTCAGTGAGGCTAACATTACTGGACTGAGCATCTCCATTGAAAGATTATTCATACATATATTACATGTACAGAAAAATACAGTCTTTGATAACAGGTCACTCCGGACTAGGGAGGTTAATTTAATCAGAATAATTGCAATGGTTATAACTTTAACCATTATATTCAGTCTTGCTTAACATAGCATATTTTTTGGTAAAAGACGAGCAGGATTGGAATAGGTATGTACAAGAGCGAGTCACTGACTCACAATTATGCTTACGAGGGAGACCATCTTATGACAATCATGTTTATGTAAACATATGATGAATATTGAAACTGCACGTATTTTCCCTGTCACAAGTCATTCTGTATTCAACAGTCATGATAAAGGTAACTTTGGCCTGTAAGTTTTGTACTTCTCCACGTCATTCAAACTTAAATGTGAGAGCAATCCACGACAACCTTCAAAAACATTGCAAAGTCCCCGTCCAACCCGAACTGACCTTCACACTGAACAAAAGCCCTAATCCACATCATAATGAAAAAGTAAAAAAAAAGTAAAAAATATATTGCCTTCCTTAATATTGCTGCACAAGTCATGAATTAAGCTAATTATGCAGATAAAAAAAAAAAGAAAAAAGAAAAAAAAAAGGAAGAGAGATCATAACGGTATTGCTATTTAAGCTATTGCAAGTTTTTAAGACTAGTTGATCACACAAAAAGTTTAATACTGAGTACTTGGGTAGCAAGAGAGACAGACAGAACATGCGGAGTAGAAAAATAGTCTAACTTGTGACATGGAAGCAGTTTAATTATGACGGAAATTGTGACTATCAGCAACGATGGAAAGACGGATCATTTGGCAGCATACATGAGAGGGTTCACTTGGAAAACTGAGCTCTATGGTGCAAACGCAACTTCTGTATCTCAGCACGAGACAGCCGTTTGGGCTCCTTGAAGATCGCCTGGGAAGCAAAGAAATATTCTACAATGGTGTATAAGCTGTCTATGCAGAAGTTAATAATAATAAATAATAATCATAATAACTTTTAGATTTTTTTTATCAGTGTTAAAATACATGTGCAGATGGTCAGAGGTGCTTTAGAAGTATATGAAAATGAAATACATGCAACACAAAAATAACACCATAATTAAGAGGGTGAACTTATTAGGCAGTCTATTCGTTTTCAGATGAGCAATTGGTCTCCGCTCGCCATTGCTTGCGCAAAATTGATTCACGCAAGCAAAAAGTTGCTCGGCTAAGATATTCTCTTGTTTACGTTCGCGAGAAATCGCATGTTGAGTCTCCTCCGAGTGTTGCCGAAGATTGCCGAAGTTTTTATTAATTAAGAGACTTCATTTTTCCCGCGTTTGTCTTTGGCCTCAAATCGAGATTACCGATCGCCTTATATGGAAGCTAATGTTTTATGCATGAGACGCCGAGCCCAGGAAAAATAAATTATGTGAACTCGAAGTGACACGCATCTGAGGGTTCATAACAATGGTTTCAGTTTCACTTTGCTTCAGTTTCGCTTTGCGACGGTGCTAAAAGTTAATGCAGCAAGCAGAGGCAATCTCCCCCGAGGTGATTACCAACTCGCAAGCGCTGGCTCAGCGGCAGAGTCAGCGGGTGTCTCACGCTCGGAGGCAACGTGCGCTTCAAAAAGATCAAATAATATTGCAGCTCCTTCGATGGACTCATGGAGGTTAACTTACACAGAATACTAGATTACTAGTAGTATAAAAAGCTCCCGAACAAGCTATGGTCATCAACTTCTCAGAATCGTTAACCCTGTACAGGCTGTACTTCACCCTTGTTTACGCTGAAATTGTTGCTCAGACGCTGTTCGGCAAAATATCTTATAATAAAATGGTTGTGGAGATGAGGTGCAAGCTGTGCTCCAAGCACAAGCAACAAATCAAAGGTGATCACAGGATGAGGAGAGCGATTGTAAAGGAAGTGGAGGTATTTGGAAGTGGCAGCAGGAATATCAAGAAGCGTGCTCTTTCACGTCGCATTACTGGTATGGCCCATACAGTGGCTCTGGAGTTAGAGAAATTGACCAATTCTAAATCTGAATCTGGTCATCAACCTGAGCAGGCAAATGTCAACACCTTCAAACCCATAAAATCCTCAAAAAATCAGTGTGATTTGAATCTACTTTTCATTCATGACTGATTTGAGATATAATGCAAAGAAAAGTTGCAAACATAAAAAGGGCCTAAGTACAGTGTAATAGTTACTTAATTTTGATGAATTGTATTTAGCTGAGCAAATTGCTCGCCTATAGCATTTTAGGAGAGCTAAAAATTGCATCCCTAGCCAATTTAAATCGTAAAGACTGATTAGGACGTTAGAATTGAAAAAAAAAATTAAAAAAATATCAACAGTTTGTCTTTAAACTTTTAGATTTTTTTGGAGTTCGTTGTTAGTTGTTAGTTCAATGCAAGTTTTACACTTCTCTCGACAAAGCTCTCCTCTCCAACGCATATTACGATTCCCGAAATGATTGATGTTCATACAAAATTGACGACACATGAAATATAATGAAAACAAACCTGCAAGAAGTTATGGCAGTTGAGCGAATACTCATCCATGACAATCGCCTTAATTGTGCTCATGATTTGAGGGAAATGCTGACATCGCAGGATCTTATCTCGGTTATGGATGAGCAAAGTGAGGCCAACGCGGAAGATGACCTTATCTCCCTCGTAGAACAAGCAATCCCAAACACGCAGCAAGGTCTGCAAAAAGAAGTATTAAGAAACACAACAACAAAAACAATGACTGTTACCTCAATGGGCAGGACGTCCGCAAACACGCAGATCAACCACTTGGTGCAAACGATGGACCATGCAGCGCCTGCGCTTTCCATGAAGGCGTACAGCTGGGGATCACGTACCCTGGAGATAAGATTCAATGAATAGAACGCCATATTTCCAAGCCATTTGACTCACTTGACTAGATCGCCCAACACTTCTGAATCAATTTTCACACCCATCATATCCGGAGCGTAGTAATCTGAAAGAACCAAGAGATCTCATTCAGTATTTTGTTTTCAAAGCCAATCTTCGTCGCATCTGGTTGGGTCCCTCTTGGCTCTTTAACTTGGCTGCATAGAAGCCAGATATTCAGTAATAATTAATTACTGCACACTGCTTCACTAAAATATGCTTAGATTTTAAATTCTACTCTGCAGTGTGTCTAAGGTAGATGTGATAACTGTTTTCTGGATAGTACAAACGGTATTATATCCTACTACCCCTATTCACTCACACACACAGCACACTCACCTGGCAGCATGTTATTTATGAGCGTGTCCATCAACCAGAAGACTTTCTCTTCATCTTTTACAATTAGCAACAAGAGGCCAGCAATGAAATTTAAACCCTGTGAGAACAAAAGTGAAGAGAGACCTAATTACTAAAAGGCACGTACCTGACAGTAACCGATGGATGGATTCTTGTGACCGAGAGCCACGAGCACATTAAACAAAGGAGCGCGCTTGCATTGAGGGTCGCTGGGAGTGTCTTGGAAGTAGATGTTGTCCGGGAATGTCCGAGGTATGTCTGCAAAGTAAGGGGGAAAGGGTAACGCAAGGAGAAGGCGGCTGCAGGGAAATTACCTGTTTTAATGGTTTCAACAAGCTGCGGATCGTGCTTTTCTTGCAACAACTGACGGTACACGTTTGGATTCTGCTGCCGACGTGTCTCCGCACCACTCATCTGCATCCAAATCTATAAAATAATGTATTGTGAAAACACATAGTGCCTTCAGTAATGCTCTGTACTGTAGGTCGATGCTCTGAAGGAATTCCTTTGCGTATGAATCGCTTTACTGCAAGAGAGGAAATTATATGATTTGATCACTAAAAAGTCGGAGAGAAACTCACACTTTTGTGACCGCGACACCTTCTTTGACCCCATCAGGAGATCTGACGACCATCGTGACGCTCTGCGTGACAGCACTGACAAATAAGTCTTCATGAATTCCTCGTAGCTCTCAAAGTCAAAATCCTCCGTCCGCTCAAATCCATACGGATCAACATTGCTGAAATAATTACACAAATGATGAATATATCAGAACGAGTTATTGCAATTAGTAAATCACATAATAAAATTTTTATTTTTGAACCAGATATATTCAAATTTAATTACAGAGTACTGACTGAATTAGCACAATAGCATAAAACCCAGGGTTCTCGCCAGAGCCTTATAGCGTATCGCGAGCGATACGCTATATTCGGGGCGATACACTTAATATATATATATATTTTCGGGGCGATACACTTAAATTTTTGCGATACGCTTCCCTTTTTTCAGCGATACGCTTTTTTTTTTTACCAAGAATTTATTTGCGCATGTGATTCATTTCATTTCCCATTCCCCTTTCTGTCAACATTCAAGGCTTCAAAGCTTGGTAAATAAAACACGTGCCTCGCCTCGCGACGGCTGACCGCTCATTAAAGACGAGTTGCCCTAGCCCCTCCCGCTCTGCCATGAAGCGGATTAAGACCGAACAGAGGAACAGGCTGATCGACACTACCCTGAATAATCTTATGATGATTACCCTGGAAGGCCCCAGCTGACAGGACATGGAAGCCCACCTCCAGAAGGTTGCCTATAAGTGGAGCAAAGTTAAAAACCGAAGAATATAATTTTGAAAAAGAATAAAATCCTTTAGTTATTTTGTTTTAGTTAGGAACATGATTACCTTATATATTCCTTCAGACATACTCAGATTGGCTAGTTTCACAACGTAATACTTGAAAAAATTTCCGGGGGGGAAGGGGGGGGGGCATGCCCCCAGACCCCCCTAGGTTTGCTGCGGCCTTCGGCGCTTGCCGCATATGTTGGAAAAGAAGGGCTTTCATTTTGGGCTGGTGAGGACCCTGATAAAACCGCCTGAGCCCCTATAATTGCATTATGCAGGGGAGCAACTTCAAATTATATGAAATCAATATTGTGATTACCGCAGCAGATTATTATTGTAATTACATACCACTAATATAAATGAATAAAAATCAATAATTATCCAATGTTACTTCATCGAGCAAATAATATGAGGCGATACCAAAAAAAATGATTAAAATTTTATGAAGAAATAGAGCTATCCAGCACCGGAGTAAAAGCAAACGAAAATATATCCTTCTGATTAATACAGAGAAATATGCAGAAAAAAAAGATACATAAATCACAGTAATCAATGAGCGACTGGCAATTAGCAGAATAATTGAGCTCATTACTCCATTTCAAATTTTCAATGCTGAGAATACAGCATCCTCATTAGGGATACCACTAAGAACTCCTGATGCTGCGGTATTACGTAATCTTGAGCGCTATCCTCCACCTCATTTACCTCGTAGCCATCTTTCAGAACACAATGCCACACAACACTTGACTGTGCCACAAGGCAGCTCCTGCTCGATAAGGAGAAATTTAGCTGTACTCCTAATCAATGATCAAACACAATCAATATTTTCAACTGTGCACACATTGACGCTAGAAACAGATGTTGAATTGACTCAAGAGCGTTACACATTCGACTTGAATTCTTGATTGACACTTTAAACGAAAAAATTATTCATTTTACGCAAGTTAAAGAATAATTCAATATTGACACTGATGATAATGCCATCATTTCACATTTTATGATCAAGCTGGCACGTGAACATGCAGATGCTGAATACCCGGAAACATTTCATGCGAAATCCAAGTATGGAGAAGTATTTCCTAAATGCCCCAATGCTATTAAGTTATGCATAATTAAATGAAAAAAAAAATGAAGTTAGAAGTGCCTTCAATGATAGCGGTAATAGCGGCAGCACTCAGATGAATTGGCTCGCGTGATAAACTGAAGTACGTTATGCATAATAAATGTACTACACAAAAGCCCACGCCTCAAATCAGGGTTAACACTCAACCACTCATCAACACACCAGCATTTCAAATATCATGGAAAAGGGTGCACAGCAGGATTAATTAAGTTAATTAACCAACTTAAAAAACGATCTTCTGAAATGGGGGTCACACAAGGCATGGCTGCTTTTTTCTAAATATACTTCTTGTTCTTGAGGCTTGTTCGAAAAGCTCCCGACCTAACATAGACCTAACATTGAACGCACAATACTAAAAATCCAAAAAATCCCACAAAGCTTTATTACTTCCCTGGCATCAGTATTTTTGATTAAGTACACTTATATGTACTGATATCACTGTAGAAGCCTCATTTCGGGTGCCAAAAGTAATCAGGAGTCTGCCGCATTTGAAAGGCAAAGGCAAGTTGAAAGGCAAAGGAGATGATCTTAACCCAGTTGAAAGGAAAAGGGGATGATCTTAACCCAGTTGAAAAGCAAAGGGGATGATCTTGAAAGAAAAAGGGGATAATCTTAACCCAGTTGAAAGGCAAAGGGAATGATCTTGAAAGGAAAAGGGGATGATCTTAACCCAGTGGAAAGGCAAAGGGGATGATCTTAACACAGTTGAAAGGCAAAGGGGATGATCTTAACCCAGTTGAAAGGCAAAGGGAATGATCTTGAAAGGAAAAGGGGATGATCTTAACCCAGTGGAAAGGCAAAGGGGATGATCTTAACACAGTTGAAAGGCAAAGGGGATGATCTTAACCCAGTTGAAAGGCAAAGGGAATGATCTTGAAAGGAAAAGGGGAGGATCTTAACCCAGTGGAAAGGCAAAGGGAATGATCTTGAAAGGAAAAGGGGAGGATCTTAACCCAGTGGAAAGGCAAAGGGGATGATCTTAACACAGTTGAAAGGCAAAGGGGATGATCTTAACCCAGTTGAAAGGCAAAGGGAATGATCTTGAAAGGAAAAGGGGATGATCTTAACCCAGTTGAAAGGCAAAGGGAATGATCTTGAAAGGAAAAGAGGATGATCTTAACCCAGTGGAAAGGCAAAGGGGATGATCTTAACACAGTTGAAAGGCAAAGGGGATGATCTTAACCCAGTTGAAAGGCAAAGGGGATGATCTTAACCCAGTTGAATATTCGGCAACAGCAACAATAAAGTGTTTAAATAAAGGTTGGTGGCGGCAGTTTAATATACTTTAATTGATTTTCGGTTTGGTTAGTTTGAGTAAAGGGCAAATTACAAATGTAATTTACAGTACTGAGTACCATTACGATTTACGAACCTTTCATCCTTGGGATCTAAGGTTGGTTTGTGCACTCACTTGAAGCTCACTTGAATGTTGGGAAGTGTAAGCATGGTTGTTAAGGGCCTCTTGGTTTGTGGCAATGATATAAATAAGTAATAACTTATAATTTTATAAGGCTAGGCGAATATCCGTGTTCGTTATTCGGCAAATAGTGGGGTGCCAAAGCTTCGTTATTCATGTTTTAACCCGAATAGTTGACCCGAGTAGTGGAAAAACCATTTTCAGCATTTAATCAATTTCATGTCTTTAAAGGGATGGGGAACTGAATTTTAAGTGATGTTCTATTGACTCATAGCACCAATTGATAGCATTCCGTGCCAAAAACACCATGCCTGGATGCAAGCGTAAGGAAATAATGCATTCCAAATATCGGGGTTAGCATTGCGCCTATGGGAGAATGAATTCCATTACAAAGTATAGGAGGCAAACGTCAGCTGATGGCTTGGTTTGGCTGATGGCTGATTGGTCCTGTTCCCCTCGTGAAGCTATCGATTTCAGCCAATCAGAGCAGAGCATCTTCGCCATAAAAGGACATCTTTGTTGTTTACGAAACGAAAGCGCATGCGTGGTGCACTCTGGCTGACCTTTTTACTGTTTCAGGATGAGAAACATGGTAGGTGTCCTAGAAAATCGCTTGTTAAAATAAGAAAAATAGCGAAAAATATTTTTTTTTCGCGCCTGACTGGTGGCAAAATGATTATTCTATCTATTTCCGAAAAGAAAATAAAAAAAGATCCAGGGGTTTAGTCGCAGAACACGGTGATATGACGGGGCCCATTGTAAAAGATGGCGAACTCGGTGTTTCATCACAGCTCCTGACGTCACGCCTAGTTAGCAATATATCTCCCGCGAAATCGTTAGGGATGATATTCCTTGTGTGGGCCAGGCATAGGAATCATTTTAGGTGCATCAAATAACGACTCAAAGTCCATTTTTAACCAGTTCTCCCTCCCTTTAAAACCTGTAAAAATAATCTCAATAGTCCACAGAGTTAACTTTCAATGGCGTGTTTACACTTCAAAGACAAAGACCGTGTCAATTACCATGAACTAAATTCTTACCCTCCCCCATCCTGCTAAATGCACAGCAAACAATGTGACGGCTCAATTAAAGGCTTACAGGCATCGAGACTGCATGCATCCCATCCCCTCCCCCTTTTCCGGGTAAGATGCAGAGCGAGCAGAGCGCGCGATATCTGCTTCAGCAAATAAAATACATGTAATTACATCAATCTACACGTGGTGATACAACGATCTCATTGAGTCCCCCACCCGTGTCTTCTCAAGTAATGCATCCCCCCTTCCCCTCTACTTGTATCCACATAAAGCGTCAGCTCCAAAATCATTCAACCAAAACAATGCTTCGCTGGCTGAAACCAGTGATCAACTAATAATGAATCGTGCGCCTTCACTCTGAATGGTGACTAATTGGCTGGGATGCATCAGTAGCCTTTATAGAAAGTTGCTACTGAAACTTGTGTCAAGGTGTCAACAGATGAAATACTAGTACATGCACACTTGTCATTTTACTTCAAGTCAATAATATGGGAAAGATTTTCAACAATAATCCTGTTGCCATGGTGATATGAATTACTTCGTGTACTGTGATTAGACAATCATTAGAGCCATTTGATGAAATTAATCAGCAGGCAAGAGTGAAGAAAGGTCAAAAGTTCACATTTGTTTTCACATTTGGCACAATTGATTGGCAGTGCAGGAGCATATTCAGGTTATTAATACTCCCGATTTCATAATGCCGTTTATAATAGCGATTATTTTGTTTCATGCCATTGATTATGTAATGACTGTAATGCCTCTGATCCATTAGATCTACATGAAATATCACAAAGAGTTGATCCTTGGTTTTAATGACAAAAACGTGGCAGCTTTGACTATCATGGGGGATGAGGTACATCTATGTAAATACTAGTATTTCACCAGTGCGTGAACTGGTACATGTGCTTATGAAGTTAATAGACCACTAACATCTCATGCACTGTTCTATAAGGCGACAAAGAATTAAAATTATGGTTTACGGATCCGCCGGTCGCAAGTGAGTGATGCTATACATTCTCATTTCCCAACATCTCGGCCTCTGATTGGTTGAAATCAGAGGGTAGATGTATTCCTTCAGAAATGGCGCTTTGGGTCAATTTGTGCCTCGTGAGGGGATCTAAAGAAAGGAAAATAATAAAATGTACCACCGAACAAACAGTCGGAGACATACTGTCTAATGAGTTTGACCAAGGGGAGAGGATTAGCAAGCCTGCAACTGTGCAAGGTTGTTGGGGCCGCATCAGACATGAAGGCATCTGCTGCTGCCAGTGCTGGGGACTGTCACACTGTCACTGTGGGGTCACGCAACTAGATACGCAATACTTACTACTCTGGTAGGGTTTTGATAAGATCTTTTATAAATTCATTTATTGTCTAAAACCAATTTATTACAGCCAAACTGACCATGTTCACGCCCGTCTGTGTGTATTGTGGGGACCAGGAGCTGGCGGAAGAGGAGATGGCCCGCCCGGCTGGGGCAACAATTTAATTTAGTTCGGCCCATGTGCCATCATTGTTTTGATCAGGGGCTTAAGCCCATCAAACGAAATTCATTGAAGAACAAGAAATGAATGCTTCCTTGAGGATTTTGTTTGCAGTTTTCATTTCCTTAATACATTAATATGAAGCAGCATTAGCGCGTCATGAGCCCCAACCTGTTTTTTTTTTTTTTCCCTACCACCCATTTTCCCTCTTCTTTTTTTTTCTTTTTTTTTTCCCCACCACCCACTTGCCTTTTTCATGAAAAAAATCCGTAAACCATAATTTTAATTCTTTGTCGCCTAACATAAGATTTAAATAAGAGAAAACTGTGATTGTATTAAAAAAAATATATATATAAATATTTTCTTTTTTACAATCACAACTATTCGTATTCGAATTCGGCGAAGAGTGACCACCCGAATATTTGTTATTTGGTATTCGAGTTATTTCACTATTCGCCCAGCCCTTGAATTTTATACAACTTTTGGGCATTCTTGCATTTCGATCAGATTAGTTTGGTTATTTCAAAAGGAACGAATAACATGACAATGGATTAACAGGGTCTGATCTCAAAATTAATGATTTCAGCATTGTCTATTAACTACTATACTAGTACAAAAAAAGGCCCACTCAAGTAAAGAAGCAGAAACACCAAAAAATTCCCATGGATAATTTAATTATTCATTTTATCATTATAATGACATCACTGTGTGTGGCTTCGTTTTTACATCCTGCTTTATTCCTAATGATTAGCCTAATGATACATGCCACTATGGAATTGTACTACATGGGTTTTTGGGTGGCATCTATTATCTAATTTCCACCCATAAGTGGTCTGAAATGTAATCCACTCTAACGTTGATCCGCCCTTTTCACCATTTGGCATTTCCTTGGGAACAGAGCCTCAGAGTCAGAGGAGGAGGCAGATTGAGATTATTTAATGGGGTGTGACTACTCACTGCTCAGTACTCAGTGTTATGGATTATAATACTGCATTAGCGTAGACCTACTGCGACCTAAGCTATTGAAGTATTGATATAAACAGTGATAAAGTACTAAATAGCTGATACCATTAAATAAATCATGAAATAAAAATGAATGATAAACATTGAATTATTGATTCATTCATTTCAATCAATGGTAGGCCTAATTATCGTTGCAGCGTGAGGGTTGGGCAAGTTTTCCTCATAAAATCAATTGCGATCAGTGTTGAATGGATATGGACTAAGTAAAAGAAAGCACTGTGCTTTTGGTGGAACTAAACAACACGACACATCAAAATACATCCCTCACATAATGTGAATTAAACTGTAGCTATACAAACCTTCGTGCTGGTGAATCCGCCATGCTGGTCAAGGCCATTTCATATACGAGCGTGAGAAGGAGCGAGCGAGTGAATTTGATGCAACCGAAAGTTATCACAAACCGTTGGCTAAGTTAGTAAGTCAGCCTATGTGTAATAGAAATGATGGGCATGGTAGGAGCTGTGATTGGTGTGAAATATGAGAGATTAATGTAGAAAGAACAAATTAATGTATCTTCGGATAAAAACAGAAGGTATAAGAGTATGAGAGCGAGGATAAGAAAGATTTCTCAACGGAACGTTAAGCCGTGTTAAAAAGTTGTATTTCTGGAGGGACCAATTAGGAGTCTGTCCCAACGTCTTTTCTGCCGGAGTTTAGTTTTTTATCGTCCCAGCTTTTTCGACCATAGTGGAGTGCATACTTCCACTTCCCTCTGTCATTTGCAATAAGCTCCCAGCTGTTGTTACGTGGGGATGGCGAAGGTTTTCAGGTCTCTTACGCAGGCGTCTTTGAAGCGCAGCACATGCAGTGGTTGACCTGTTTTTCCTTTTACCGGTTTGTAATTCTCCGTAGAGCAGGTCCTTGGGAATTCGACCGTCGTCCATCCTGCTAAAGTGTCCCAGCCAGCGTAGAATCCGTTGATCGACGTCACTTGGCCATGCTTGATTCTATGATTTTATGCTTTTATCTTATGCGTATAGAGCATATAATATATGTATATTCGCTTTATAAAAATAAAATTTATTATTGTAATAATAATAATAATAATAATAATAATAATAATAATAATAATAATAATAATTATTATTATTATTATTATTATTATTATTATTATTATTATTATTATTATTATTATTATTATTATTATTATTATTATTAT
>KB310169.1:34732-46547 GCA_000328365.1 Capitella teleta
AGTTCGAAACAACCAGAGGTCCTCTTTAAGGAACCATCCGTAACTAGTGATTGAAGACACCCCAGACGCCTTATGCAGAGCAAAAATATTTCAATTCTAGCGCAATCAACACTGTGAACCTTCAAGATTATTATTATTTTTATTTTTTTTTTTTTTTTTTTTTTTTTTTTTTTTTTTTTTGAGGGCATTCACCCTTCTCTTCTTTGCTCTCTTCAACTTCAATTTTGAAGTTTGCATTCGCGCGACATGTGCGCTTTATGGTGATGTTTTCATGGACCCAGACGCATGAAGTCTCTTGCGTCATCATTCGTTGGTATAATTATGTTATCAAATAGATGTATAACTACCGGTTCGGTTATGACGCTACTGATTTGATTGTTCCTCTCTCTATATATTATCGATGTATTATAATAATTTTGATCAGCAAGCCTCAGTTTTGTTTTCAGAAAATTAACAGATAAAAGAGGCAGATACTAGTGAAAAATTAATCCGTGACACAATCGAAAAGCTAAGAAAAGGAAATAGATTGGCTAAGTATTTAATACAGAAACGTTTTTTGTCGATTTAACAATTGTCTCCATCTTTATTCTTTCTGTCTATTCATCGATTTCGCCAGCCTTGTCGTCCATATTTGGATTGGTGTACACTCTTCGGCATACGGTGTGTTTAATACAGCCATATGGCACTGGAGAAGGTCCTTCCGACAATAAGAGACCCATATCATGGGTCAATGATGGTCATCTGATGGTGATCCATGGGTGTGCATTCCAGGGGCCAGCTGCCGCATGCTGTCACCACAGATAACGCCATTGTTTGAGTGCAATTATGCGTCATGAACTATAGCTCGAGGCAGTGGTCGACATGTACACTGAAGAAACACCAGAGCACCTCCTTGGTTAATGGCATGAACGGGCACTCACTGTTGATTTACCACGTAGTCTTCTATTCTGGAGTGGTCAACGATTTCAGGGGTCAAGATCCTTGTAATACTTCTGCCGTGCTCTTACAAGGGCGTTAACATTAGATGCGTGGATGGAGGTGTGCTTTGCATACGCATGGCTAAATCCGGTGTAACAGCATGTATAGTCCTAAATAAAAGGTAGTCTCATTCTTAAGAATGGTGGTTCATCGGACCACCGTTCCTAAGAATAGAAGCAATTTACGTGGAAATAGTAGTTCTAGTAGGACTACCTATCCTAGCTATGTCTAATAATTATATTCTATGTTGTTGAAACTAGGACTACCTTTCCCAGGAGACTACTACACTTTGTTACAGCAAACACCAAGACTATAGTTCGGTGTTAATATAGTCTTGCATGCTTTTGAAGTATATCACTCACAAAAATTGATGCTCATATGGCGAGGTGTGTAACATATGGTGGTTTAGAAGTGGTGTTTATGGGGTTCGAATTACATCTCTATAGACTTGTTTTTGCATATTTTATTTATTTCTAAATTTGGACAGAATTTGACTTCATACCCTGGACATTACATTTGATACACGCTCCAAGAGTTTTCTTGTTTTGTGTTAACTATTTCGTGGTTGAGAATTTGTCATGGGCTTCTTCACTGTTGTATCATACGCATATTATTATTTATCCATGCAGTATTGGGTGGTGTTTGATCTGTTCTCTATGTATTTTATTTATAATCAGATATTTATAACTGTTTTCAATCGACAAGAACAAGTGAGAAGATGACAGTTTTGCTGAATTAGTGTAACAACTATGAATTGTTTTTAATATATCCTTGCAGATTTCGTTTGTTCACGATGAATCATTTGAAATAGTAGATCATGGACCAATCACGTGAATACATATTTTAGTAACGTTGGAACAAGTGCAGTTGCAATCACGAGGAAATATCGAACACACCCGAGTTGAGGAATACCCAAAATTATTTCACAACTAAGTCCTACTCCCTTCTCTAGTCACTCACAAAAGCCCATAGATAGGATATGAAGAGATGAAGCACGGATTATACACATGCTGGATCCCAATTTCTCTTTAAACCAGGAAGTAACATCACCTCACGATACCGGAAGCCATCTGATCGAGCAGCTATTAAGTGGGTCGTAATTGTCAAGGGCGTGTGTTATGCAACGTAAATCACGCAGCGAATTTGATGTTTCCTCAGGGCTATTGTTCCACGCAGCAAACTTTATGGACTGGCTCGCGGGGGTCATCAAGCACATCTTGAGTGCCTCCGTTATCCACTTATTACCATTTGCAGGGAACGCCTAACTTGGGAGATGCCTAGTGATGAAGGAAAACGGATTTGTGGTTATTCTATAATTACTTATGAATGTTTGTTTATACTTTATTGTATTTGTACCTTATTGTAATTTCAAACCGAAGTTCGCCGAGCCTCGATCGTAATCAATGCGATCATTATTATTATGCATTTCAATATTCAATTTCCATTGACATCTATTGTATTCCAATCTCACCTGATTCGACGATCATGATTAAAAGCAACCGACACCAAAAGTTCAAAACTAGCATTTGCTCTGCTCTTCTTGCCTGGGCTGGTCACTAAGTACACAAACTTGATCATATAGAATAATAAATGCAAACTTGGCTGAACAAGTCAGATGCCACAGATATCCCTCATGTGGAGAACACGAACATTAGGATCAGCTTCGCTCGAGATGGGGTGACTTTAGTTTGTGCTTTTTTTTTCACTCCATGAAGTGATCCAATATCCCAATAACAACATCAGACCTTCTCCCCGTCTTTGTGAAATGAACATATTATACTCATTTATCAATACTGAATGCATCATGCATTCATAAATTCAAAGTAGATTTTAGATTCATGGAGATGTTGAATGTATTTATCTGAAATTAATACATCACCAGCCAATAGAACTCGTAAAATCCAAACATGATATATCAGAGACCTGCCCAAAGCAGAGCGTGATTTTCTCCGTTGATGTCCTCGGCACCTGTGTCATTGGAGCCCTTTAAGCAGACCATTAGCAATGTCTTGGTAATAAAAGTCCTGTTGAAAAATCGAGACCAAGTTTCTCGTTACTCACTATCACTTTGGGACGCGGATAGCATAAGAAAGATTAAATGACAACAATAAAACAGAGCGTTCAAACTAGAGGAATGACAACCCAAGCGGCGTCTTACAACGGATAAACCAGAATTATGAAACCCATAAAACACTCCTTGCGCGTGTAACCTTTCCACACTTAGCTCACTTTGCATTAATCCAAAGTGTTCTTTGTAGCGACTCCACTTCTACATTTATACTCGGACACAGCTGAAGATACCCGAAGGTGATCCGGATCAACAAGGGCGACGTCTGTTTGCAACGTATAGACTTTAATGGTACTTGACAGCCAATTATAAGGATCACTGATCGCAGGAGGATCTCAGGGTCTGTTGGTGTTGTCTTGGAGACTGGTGGCTGTGGTTGACTGGACTGTGTCTACTCTGTGTCTGTTAGTTGAATTAAAAATGTGTGTATTTATATGCTGGGTTTGTGGATGAGTGGAAGCCTTCAGTTTAACATGTAAAGTATGGATCTACATGTATATTTGGAAGGACTTCTGTTGATGGTATTAGTTTATCGGTGTGAACTTTGTATCTCTGATGTGAATGAACTGTTTGCAATAGTAGGGGTCATTTGGTACTTGTCAGCCATCAGCGATGGATGTATGTTCGTGTATTCTTTGTCCCAAAAGTATAATACATTGTCATAGTTTATAGAGCCATACTAGACTTAAACATCATGTAAGTGTTCATTAAAGCCATGTGACCTTAACATTCTTCATCTCTAGATTAATTCATTCAGAGTATCCCTGTTGATTCAAATTACATATGCATTGAAATTATATCTTACCTAAAGCTATATCGGAAGGTTACTTACTTATTACAATAATCAATAATCAATAATCGAGATGTATGCGTAACATGTTTAACATCGGTTTCTTATATGATATTATTTCCATTAATTGCCTTCTGATAAAGAATATGTAAGGAAGTATTGTGATCATAATTCGTTGATTTCATCGCTTAATATATTCTTGAATTGATAAAAAAGATCTCATTATAAAAGTCATTTTTGATATTTTTTATTGGTAATCACAGAGACTCATAATAATTTATTATATGCAATTCTATAGACTATAATTATTGCAAATATATGGAGTACTTGTAGTAAAGAAACGTTGAGTTAAGGAAAAGCATCGGAAACGTCTATACGCAAGAAAGTCCTATAAACAGTTAAACACACAAAACAGCCAAATAGAAGCTGCTTGTTCCAATGAAACTGGAGACTGATAGGCCTATATTTGAAGAGTGCTTTTATTTTAGGACACGTCAATCACCAGTAAGATAGACGATAGGCGAGGTAGACGACATTCCCGAGAAAACATTCGATGGTGACTCATTGATCTTACTCAGCAGTCAACACCCAACCCAATTTATAGTTATATCGCCATGCGTATCTTCCTAACCAGCTGTCTGACAACACTCGATCATTGATATGCGGTCTATGCAAAGTACATCTGCATAAAGTGAGGTATTTCCTGGGGATGATGAACGATTTTTTTTGTGATGCATCATTTAAAGAGAGCTTGAAGATAGCTTATGCTCATTGCAATAGTCGTCCTATTGCTGACCAAAATACTTAATTTTGGTCACATACGTTCGAGAGAATTTACCACCATGAATTTCACCTATAGTCGGATGACAATATCTTATTTAAGTTTCATGCAATAAAAAGAGACATCACTGGTGTGATAAGTTAACCCATTTTGTATTACACAATATATGCAAACGTGCTCAAAGCACTCCCCATAAGTCACAAATCTATTATTATTGCGTCAATTATATTCAGCATCATTGACCAACAAACAGGATTAGTGAGGTGATGTGAGACATGATCGATTCAACAGTCTAGACTCCAGACCAACATAAAAGGTATTGTATTCTACAACGAAAGGAACCTTGTACAATAAATGTCGATGCGTTCCATTCAAAGGAGACTCTCCCTGGTGTGATGTCTCGATTGATGGTTGATCTATCGACATATTTAGCGGAATGTTAGACATAACGATTCTTGTTGCATTGCCATTAGTGATTTCTGCCTCTCCTGGGGGTAAGGGGTCACACAATACTCTTAAATACGTCGGAATGTGGTAAAAATAATCAAAACAATTCAACAGCGGAAATCGAGTCAGCTATAGTTTAGAACAGCCGGTATTGATTGATCTCTTGATGTTCAAACTCATTAATCATTTTGTTTTCAAATTTTCGAATTAAAATGTGGGCATTATATTCATTAAAACGGTGGATTGATTGATTCATATAAGTTAAACGGTTGCGAGGAGATAACAAAAGAGTTAAAACTCTTGCTCTGGTTCGGTTCTCGAACCATGGACCCCAAGAACAACAAATAGATGAGAGGTTTTTTTTCCTCTCTCTCTCTCTCTCTCTCTTTAGCTAATTCTATGTGGATTACTGCTTGTTTCTCTGAGATTGGCGTTTATTCCATGTGATAAAACGTAGCCACGTTGCTTATCTGGATAATACTGATAACAATAAAGATAAACCAAGTGTCCTCCCTCACACTTTACTTAGAGACGTCCCACGAACACGCATCTTTTGTTTGCAGGAATTATTTAGCAATAATAATTGATTGCTTTGTTGTGTTTTGCATATCTATACTGTTGTATATGGTGGCATTTGAATAAACAAATAGAACACCTAAGAACAACCGGAAAATAATTGAAAGCAAGAGAAGCAAGAGGGGGATTACAGACTACTTTGGGCAGATGCTGTGAGAGATGCCCTTCGGCATCTTGCACATCGTCTGGGGAAGAGTAAAACTATGTTACAAGGCTATCATCGCCACGCCCAAGAAGATGGTGCATGCATGTGTTTTGATGATCATATTAATTAAACATACGATCTTTGTATACTGAACGCAACTTAGTGGTGGAACAAAAGAAACACAAGAAAATAAGCGAGAAAAAAAAATCAGAACATAAAATACTATAATACACAATTGGGGTAACCACTAGATTATCGGGTAAGATTGAATTACTCTTTTATGAAATTCATTAATAATCCGATAGATGAGAAAACAAAAAACTGAGCTACACATGCTAATATAATTTTTCTTCTTGCAGTTGTCTGGGTCAGCTTGTTTCTGATTTCTTGGACCCTGGCCGTTTCTCAGCGATGAAACCATGCAATTTTCCGCGGAATTCTTTCCAAGAAAACAGGGTTCGTCATATCGTCATTCTTTAGAATCATAATCAGGGTTTGTCAGACCCTAAGGAACGCCCCATTGCTACTCCACCCTAAACACCTCCCTCTCCATGCTCCTGAAGTCAAGAAATGTAAATTGTCTTTTACGAACCAACCAGACGTATCAGTCACTGTGAAGATAGCTCGACCAGCAGCTACAATATTTAACTCAGATTTTTTTCACTCCTTTTAATATTCATATACACCCAGCCATCGAGTGCCTTTTGTCGTATCCTTTCCAGGTATAATAATCTAAAAAATAATCTATAATAATAACCTTCATTTCCATGGAGTCAGCAGAATAATTCACACTTTTGTGATGACATAACATTGACATAGATTGATACATATTGATTTCACGGTTTAGTTAAGTCGAATGTTGATATGCAGCCATAATGCATGGCACTGTTATTCCCGACCTCAGTTATTATTTCCGGGTAAAAAAAAGAAAAGAAATAAATAAATAATAAATATTAAAAAAAATGAAAATTAATAAAGGGGTCTATTGGTGCAGGCTTCTTAGCCGTAGAGGGGTAAAAAATGAGTATAATATGATAAATGCCTCAGACGTATCGGATGTACCAGCGCAAAATAAACAATTGTATAGTATGCTAATTCCTCTCTGATCCTGGAAGCAAGATCACCTCACGACACCGGAAGCCATCTGAACTGCCATTACAGGCGTCATAAGTGTCGGGGGTGTGTGTTATGCAGCTTAAATCACACAGCGAATTTGATGTATCCTCAGGGCTATTGTTCCACGCAGCAAACTTTATGGACTGGCTCGCGGGGGTCATCAAGCACATCTTGAGTGCCTCCGTTATCCACTTATTACCATTCCGGTTTCTAGGAAACACCCAACTTGGGAGACGAGTATTGATGCTGAAAATAATGGTTGTAGATGGGTTTATTTGGTACACTACCACGTTTTGGGAAGCAATATAAAGATATGCTTCTGTTTCTATAGAGACATTCACCATTTTAACTAATATCCTCCGTAAGAGGGGTCATCGTAACCGCTGTATTTTCTTTCTGCCCAACATATTGCATATAAATTTTACACCCATACTAACTTGTTCTCAATATACTGCCAAGAGGCAGGACTCAGAAGGTCTACATAATGCATTACTCGAATCTGTCTTTTGTTAATGTTCATAGAAGTCTGAGTCATAATTCTGTCTGAGATGCCCGAAAATTGACAGAATGATGACCGGCAAAAACGTGACCGAGAATAGTGTCGTAGAAGAGAGATGCCACACAGTCAATGGGTTAGAAGAAGTCGGATGATCAGACCGGAAAATTGCTTAATTATAGTTCAGCTGCACTCAAGATTTAATGATCACTCCATACCCGTTGACGTTTGCCTTGGTTTGAGGGACTCATTCTGTGATTTCTGTTAACAACAATTGACTAGATAGCCAAAATTTGAAGTGGGACAAGATTAACGACTGCCGTTCATCGTAGAATTGGCTCCTCGGCTTCTTCTTCTGTTTTTGATGAGATGGCTCAATTTAGTTGGTATTGATGCTAAACAACACAACAATCTGTCGATGTACGTATGACGAAGCTTCAGTTGTTGGAAATTCTGTACCATTTCATTTCGCACAGACCATATTTTATGTTTACAACTCACATGCCTTCAGTCTTCTGCGATTGTAAATGTTTACCTAATGCAGCCTGAAATAGATCCAACTCAAGCGAATCCCTGGCAACCAAACACTTTCTGTCAAGCACCAGCATTGAAATAGTGTGATCGAGTTACACCCAATGGCCAGGTCAGATTGTGACGTATATAATTGCTCTCCATTCATGAATAATTTCCAATTATATGACCTGCTCGACCATCCAGTTTTAATCCTTACATGTAGGGAATGCTTTGAGGAGCAGGTTTCATTCGCAGGTCGGAATTCCCATATAGTTCATCGCGACCGTAATTCCAGACAGCTGTTTTCATATTGACCTCAGACAAGGCTCAGAGCAAACACTCCTTTATGATTGACAACGCGTGATTGCTATGGAGACCGAAATGGATCCTCGCTTGGCCCCAGACAAATTCTGTCTGCAAACAAAACTAGGAGAATTATAAATATGAAATGACCAAGGGAATGCTTCATTTACAAGATGTGACAGCGCAGATTAAACACAATTATGGAAAAGTTGAATCATATCGGTGTATAAATAGGCCGCAATGATCCGGTTTAACACGTGTAGAAAATTGTGTACTTAATAGCTATGCATGGATCTGCTTACAATTCTAGCAGCAATTAAGCATGAAATGGAAACTTGTTGATTATTTCATTGTGGAATCCATGATTACAACAACCATACATCTACAGTATTAACCGAATGAACTCTTGACTAATCTAATTGTATGGAAGAAAACGTCATTAGTCATTATTCATTAATTTATTGTCCTCACCATCATCAACAGCGTTACTAGCACGTACAGCATATAAGATTTCATTATTAAATTCAGTGCACACATTATAGTGGAAGTCTTCTGAACCAAATATACTTTAAGACACGTTGCAAGTCTTCATTTACAGCCATTTTGTTTCTTGGAACTTGACGTCGCAAAAGGATATAAAATTTCCGAAATAGCAACCTTCTGTAGATCGTTTATGAGCGCTTGGACAAGACCAGTTTTTGTTCATTTATTCAGAGACAGGTTAACGAGCTCACTGTTCTCCAATATTTCTCAAATGGCGTGCATTCGAATACGACATGTTATTGCCCAGACACCTAAATTCATGATTAGATGTCAATTCAAAATCAAGAATTGGTGATGGGGAACTCGTTTGATTGAGTCCTAGTAGTCTGTGGTGGCTCATAGATGTATCTCATGCCCAACACAATGCAGATCCATCAACGTTGTTACGTTCAGATTCTGCGCCTTGATAAAAACTAATAAGTCAAAATTGGGAAAAAGGGAACTGAAGGGTTGATAGAAACACGAAGCATACATGTACATCTAAACCAATGCAGCATAATGATAGTATGATAAAATATCTTAAATCTGTTCACAGACAACAACCCGAGGCGTTGTTTACGTCCAGTAGAGCATGAGACACCTGTGAAAGGCGACACCAAGCTGTAGTCTCTGCTGCATTAACCTCACAGCGCTAGAAATAAATGACTTGCTCCTATTTTATAAAGGCCCCTGGATAGCTGCGGGTAATCCGGATCTAGGGTTTCTATATCCTCAACTACATGTGCACCTAAGTATGCATAGTTCTTTGAATAGGAGCTATAGTGCGAAGTACAGGCGGTGAAAGGCGATCTTAGCATATGGCCATGCAACCCCGTGTAATCTCATCAGCCCTGATCTGAGAACAGAGACCTTCTTAGGGGATTGCAGGAATAGGATCCGCTAAGCAGTCCAGACTCCAGACACCTAGTCGATGCAAAGCACACAGAAATTGTTGATCAAAGGCACACACATATCACTTCTATGTTATATACATGTACTAATTGAATATACGAATGCAGCCATTAAGCTAGCTAGCTAGCTAGCTAGCTAGCTAAAGCGATTGGACATATTGATGGGGTACTACCAGAGGAACAAATTTGAGCCTTTGTATATACTGTGGAATGGAAATAATTTGATCATAAATTTCAAAACGAATCCAAGTATATATACATGTATTGAGGAAGCCTGGTGAACTAATAACTTGCAACACGGCTGTTTTCTTAACTCGTACGATACTTCAGATGCCAAGCACTTCGTTCAAATGACCCCAATCAGAGAGGTTTTATCAAAGGGTCAGGGACGGTTACCCACCAACCAATCACAGCGAACAGAACTTGCTCTCGCGAAGGCAAAAAAAAAGATGGTTAGACAAATAAAATGAGCATTCGGATTAATAATCATTGTTTGCCAACCTTTCGATGAAAATCAAGGAATATTTGTGTTGTTTTACTTCCCAGATTCCTCGGCGTTGTTGCTTATTAAGCCAGCTATCCCAAAATATGTCGGACTTCGCAATTGGTTAATGGAAAACTGTACACTCTATATGCATAAACCTACTAGTAAATATAAACCAGTTATTGCCGTAGAATTCCCGGCACGCGGTCGAGCGTATCGGTGAAGCGGCGGAATTGGTTGTGAAGAGGCATTCCCGTTTTCTTCATTGCGCTGCTGAAATAGTGCGCTACTTAAAATTAATTCATATTATGTGATATCTAGATTTATTTTTGCTCCAATTGTTTTGCATTGTGACTTGAGAGAAGAAAGAGCGTTATTTGAAAACTTAAATGACATGAACCATTGAATGGGCTATACCTTTGCTAGTTATTTTCACTCTATCACAAATCAAGTTTAACATATTATTTTGACAGTAAAATTGAGTAATTAAATAGTGCAATGTGATGAGTCAAGACATGTGTTGTTAAATGATGGAAGGAAATCAACACATACTTTTCCCAAAGGCATTTGACTTACGCGGGGCAATTGACAGCACTTGGTTTTCAAGGCAATGTCGTTTTTGTTCATCAGCTTTCAACGCCGATTCGCTGCTAGTGGAGTGAGAAGAGTATAAAATTATATATTCAAAACAAAGTTCAGTGTCTCGGAAGTCGGTGCTTGAATGGTAATGAACCTATAGGCCTCAGGGCAATTAATTGCCAAATGACAAGGTTGCCATATCGCAACCAGAATCAAATACTCTATGACTTCATTTATTCAATTAATTTCACATTGTAAAACAATCAATGGTGATCAAAGTTTGTGAGGGGCCTCCTACGAACCGAATCAATCAAATAATCATATGAGCAACCAATTAAATGGTTTATAGACTGATCGATGAATGGCGTCGTTACAAGACGGTGATTTTAATGCATCAACATCGTTCGGTCAGAGCAAGACTACATGTATTTAGAATCGAAATCCAACTGAAACAGGGGATTATTAATAATAATAAAGAGTCAACCGTTTTCTGCCATTTCCATTGGTGTTAAGCATACTCTCGGGGTAATTATTGAGTCGTTTGATGAAGTTCTACTATTTTGTATCATGAATTGCACACAATAACACTTTAAATCTTATCAGTAACTTACTGATCTAGTGACCACGAATGGGCCAGTACCTAAACACATGTACACATCATAAAAGAACATGATGCTTCAGTCATAGCCTTGCTTCGCTAATCAGTGTAGAACAGATGATCAAACCGACAAGAAATCGGCAATGCTATCCAAATAATAGATCCAACAACTTTATGGTTGTCATGAACTCTTATGATTCGCTTGAAAAAAAAGCGTATTGAAACGATTTGAAACATGAACATGCAACAAAAGTCCTTAGAAACTGTCTAAAGCAACACTTCCAGAAATGACCCGGGCCAGATTAATAAAAACTATTTAGTTGCATAGTTGAATATGAATAGTTCTTTATTTTCATGAGACTTGAGAATGAGAGCTGAGTAAATAACTCGCGATATTTCACGATATCTCGCGATATTTCGTAATTATTTCCTATGACTCAACAATCTAAACCAGCAGGATAACATGTGAATCTTCCTGTTGAGAAGAGACTCAACAATCTAAAATTAC
>KB310169.1:46597-73406 GCA_000328365.1 Capitella teleta
AATTCAAATGGAAGAGTATTATATTGCTCGGGCGGACACAAATGGGGCACTATAGGGTGAGTATGCAAATTATAGCATGCTGTCACAAAACTAAGGCTGAAACAGGAAATCCAGACCATCATTCACATTGTAACAGCTAAATTAAACAAGCAATCCATCATGCACCAGAGCGTTCATTTCACGAAAGATTACTACTCATATGCTAGCTATTGTTGAACACCATACGTACACATCCATTTGCAGTCCTTGATTAAAAAACAAATGCGACGATGGCACAATAGTATACAATTTTTGATCATGATAAAATTCTTATATTGCTTCACTATTAGTAATATAACCTTTCATGAGTATATCAAACTTGTATTATGATCAAAGCAGTTACGATCGACGTGGGAAAGAAAAACCTCCATACTTGGTTTGTGAGACTAGTCTGATGACATCCATTCAGTTTATCATGCTTCGGTGAATCCAATCAATGTCTAGACTTTTATGGCAATTTGGAACCAGACCACAATGACCGCCCTGCTTGGCGATCACAAATTGGAGATGGGCTATATCAGCGTAATGGCTTCACAGTTCACATGTACGACACTGGTACGCACAGTTTCTTTATTTACTATTCAACCTCGGGATCCTAAATCAAGTATCAGTATGTTGTTTGAAGGGGTAAGCATGAGTATAATAATGCAGCCGAGTCGATCGAGGACACAAGGTTGATGGTTGGCTTTGTTTTTCTGGAGGCCAGCACCATACGCACATACCCTAGATCTCAAGGTGACCAAGCTAATCACTCTCCCTTGTAATCATATCTTACTACAAGGGTGAGATGAAATTACCTGGTTTTGTGCAGTGGTTGCGCCTAGTAAACTAACACGTATGCCTGTGTGTACTTACATAATAATGTCTAGGCGTGTGGATGACATGTGAGTACGAAAGTACATATGGGAAGGACGTGTGTAATGAGACATGTACAATGTATATTTACACTGAATGCATACAGAGAAGACTTGTGATACTATACAAGTATTTATTATATACTTGTATAGCATCATAATGGCATATTTGAAGTTTGAATAGTATGTGTATGCCATATGAATACTCTCAATATGACCCTATAGGGTCGAATTGACTCTGTAGGCCGAATTGACAGAGCCTCCGTTATGCCTATCAATTAAGGCATCACCTTCGGATGGAAAACTTATGGGGCTATTCTGAATGAACGATATCTCGAAGATGGCTTCTGGTAGTGTCCATTCACTGAGAACTGCAATCTCCACTGCCCATTCCGAGTGTAATAATGGCCAAGGACACCGCGTTGTATCAATCATCGAGGAAAACTTGATTTCATTGTTCAGCCTGCATTCACGGAGAGTTGCCATAGAGGCGTCAACCAGTGCATGTGAGCTAAACATTAGTTTATGCGTCCAAGAGTCAAGGATCCGCGCACCGAGGCTAAATGGCTTGCATTGTACCGAATTTAGAGACGCTTCCATTCACACACAACTGACAATATACGAGATCTGCTGTGGCTGTTTTAACATTGGACATACTTTTTATATCACTTGAGAATTGAATTGAAGAGTGCATTCAGTTTATTTCCTTGATAAGGAATGATAGACATTTCCAGTATGACTGGTTTATCTGTCCAGTGCTTTCATGGCTGTAATGCAGACGTTTTGCATCACTCCGTTCCAGGCATTCTGACCTCTGGCGCGGTTCTTGCATCTTCTGTAAAATCTCTTTTTTAGTGGACTTGCATCTGATATCAAGACAAAAACAATAATATTGCACGAACTATCATACAATGGAGACACAAACTGTCAATCTCGATGCGTTCTGTTAGAAGAATGAAGCATTCAGTTCGTGCTTGGGCTTCACTCTTCCCTCTTCTCCTGATTCGTGAGACACAGGCGTTGTAACTTCTTTGAAGAATGCTCGGTAAATCTATTGTGAACTCAAATGAATGAACTAATACATAAAATATAACACTCACCATCAATTGCCGAATCTTAAAGGAGAGGTTAACAAAAAAAAATGATCATAGACAATACAATACATATGATTCTAACTTACATCCAAGTACACCTGTTTCTCTTGATGGGTTTGCACAGACAAGGATGGAGATATCACTTGGTAAATTATGCCCGCATGAAACTCCTGAAAATTGATGTAATTATAAAACACAATTTTATCAGCTTGCCTTACCTGGACTCCGGGTCACCCCGACCGGTCTAACAGTTATGTGTCCACGGAAAAGCAGCTGTTCCAAGTCTTGCGGCATTTCCTCGTACTTGCGAGTAGTCGGGTTGCACCTCAATCCTGACAAATCTCCGGGACCTCCACAGGGTACACCTAACACCCAAAATAAACAAGCATTGATGACATGTATTCCCCAGCAATGCACCTGTGCCACTCCTTGTGGGTAATACGGTTCCAGTCCTACCCAGCAGGGCAGCCAGATCACTCGGCATTGTGCCCCAGTAAGGATCGACTGTTGTGCGGGCTGGAAATGATTTATGAATTAAATTCCCACTCAGTAACAGAGGTACGCACCTTCAGTCATATCACGAAGTAGGAAACAGCCAAACATTGCCAGAATTGCAGCGCTTAACCTCGCCATTATTGTTTCTTCCAATTGGCTCTGAGCATAGCTTTGCAGCAAGACGACTTATATACGCAATGGATGTTGTGTTCAATGTCGAATTATAACTTAAAGATTAATCATCCAATCTAAGTTTTGTTTGATATTCCAAAAATGAAATTAAGAACAGATTACAAATACATTAGCTAATTTCTTATGAATGGATTCCTGTTAAAATGGTATCGACGTTCAATGAACTCCCTCACTCTCCACATCTCATTAGTAATTACACACGTACGCGTACTGAATACGTGTACTCTATACGCGTATTTTGAATGAAATCAGAGAACGCGTACTGTGAAAATCATAAAATGCGTACTATGATGATACTCAGACTCAGTACGCTTGCCGAGAATCATAACGCATCGTGATCCAACGAGTATAATTATGTCGCCATCAGCTTTTTAAGCCCATGAAATAATCCTCTCAGCCAATCAGGAAAGAGCTTATTTCAGAGGAATTCAGTGTCAGCAATAAATTGTTCTAATACTCAGGATGGATGCAAATGAGCGTCAGATATAAGTGTACACTGTACACCTGACACGGTTTAACGTGTATAAAATAATTATATAATTAAAGCATAATTTCTTTAAAAAAGTATCAAGGTGCTCCATTCCTTGCCTGTCGTTTCGTCAATGTTATGTGTGCGTGACTGTGATTGGCTGACACGTTAAGTTATGGCATGCATACATGATGTGTTGAATTTGGAGTACCCGTTAATTACAATATTTACAATTTTGCAGATAATTTCAGAGTATTCGATCTTTTCAAACATTATCAACATTTGTTGTGTACTAATAACGTTTTTGATCGTATTTAACAAAAGTCGAATAACTCTGCAATTATACATGATATTGATTTGATTGATTGTCACAGCATACTCATGCATGTTGGTTGCGTCTTTATACATTGCAAATTTTTTAGCTCTCGCCCCTTGGGGTAAAAATATATGGCCGCGTTAACACCATTTTTCGTTTTTTTTTTTTTTTTTTTTTTTTTTTTTTATCCAGGTTTAGGGAAACACATGTTAATTAAGTGAAGACTGGCGCTCGAGCCTGGCCGTCTACAATTAAGAAAATTCGCTCGCTGGACGAAAGACGGCGGGATGATATAGAGATACAAGATGTGGTGAGAGGCACCAGCTTCATGTACCATTTAGACTTGAAAGTGACATTGAAAGTCACAATTGAGGTCACATTGAGGTCAACCACTCACAATGTTATCATCGTCTTCTACCTGATCTGACTTTATATTATTTAAACCATTCATTATTTGTGTTCAAAATCTGGCGGACATTGATCGTAAGAACCTCTTAACATTTGAATTTGCTTTTTATTCCTAATCAACCATTCAATCAAAACGTCTCATTCACATAAAACGTTTGCTATTGACTGAACGCGAATGGCGTCATGGTAAAATACGGATTGTAACTAAAATGCGGAGCCATACGAAGTACAGATTTCGCGCGAAATTAAGTACTGAGAGCATTCCAGTACATCATTGATTGATGTGTGTTGTTGTTTGCGTGTTTCATGATTCATTTGTTAGGATCCTTGTCGTTAGATTTCAGAGTGACAGAACCGTCGACACTTCAAGTGAGTGAGTGATTGGGGTTTTACGGCTCCACCCAACCCCTTCGGCCAGAACAGAAGGCCCGGGACCGGGGTTTCCCCCTACTCTTATCAAGGGTTCTTTATCCGGCATACCACCATAGACAGTAGTACACAGCGCCCGGCCTTGTTACGCAGTTGGGCAGCACTGCAGAGTCACCGAAGAATTACAATTGTAATGTAATGCCCACGGTCGGCATAGGATTGTAGTCTGCGGTTTAACCCACTGCGCTATCCGGTCGACACTTCAATGTTCAATGTTTAAGAACATATCATGGCATCGACATCGACTTCATCCTCATCAAGCTCTAACCTTGTGGTTTATTTTTTTATTTTTTTATTTTTATTTTTTTTGTCTTGCAAAACTTCTCGTGTAGTTGTTGGTAAATACAACATACAAGTTCGACATCGCGCCACAGATTCAAACAGTTTTTTTTTTTTTTTTTTTTTTTTTTTTTTTTAAGCATAATTATAAGTAGGCCTAAGAATCTGGAGGGCTTAAACACGGATATCTGTTGGATATTATGTGCTTATTTATCATGATATTAGGCGTGTGAGGAGACTCGAAGGCATGTGTAGAGACTCAAGACTCCACTGGTCTCCGGAGCTACTGAAAAGAAGCACCGGCACACACCAATGAAAACTCACCCCTATTTTGGTACATTCATTTTACTCGATTTTACATGACGTCACTCGGAATTTCCAAGATTGCGCACAAGGCGAGACGAGTGAAAATGAATTCACAGTATTATCTGAATACGACTAGTCAAACCTTATGTCATTGAAATTAACTTTATCTAAATCATAGCTAAAATACTCATGAATCTATACTTAGGTGCAAAAGAAACGCAACGATCTATAATTAATTGGCTTAATAATTAGTTAATCAAAGTTTGGGTCTTCAATAATATTTTACACAGTGCACATATCTATTCTCTTCATTTTCCAACGGTTCGCGATCAGAAATTGATTTTCTTTCGCAGCCAATCCCTGAATCCTGGTAAATATTATTTCGAGAACTTCAATGACAAGATGTCTTTGATAGACCATGAGATTGACTGGAACGATACTCTAATGAGTGCTTTACTCATAAGCAATCAGAGTTTTGTAAAATTTGCACTCTGAGAAGGCAGACGGGTTCCTGAAAGGTAGTACCCAAAAGCCTTCTGGAGCGTGGAGTTCGACCCAAGAATCACAAACCGCCAAATCGGATACAGTGTATCAACCACACAACAAATGCGTTATCGAGCCGAAAATAACTGGTCTACCGTGGATTGACCCCGTTCTGGATGCCTGAAAGTGAGAGCAAACCGAGACGAGTGGCAAATCCAACGAGCTCCAGGTTAGGACTGGTTCAAGACAGCCATAATCCACGCTGTTTGTGTCTCTTTGGTACAATGGGAATTAGGTCAGGAATTATTATAGAATAGTTTTGTAGTTTGTGATGATATGGAGAATATTTTGCATACTTTATATCGGCCATGATAGTGCTGATAGGGTTTTCGTGTTTACAGTGTGGATAACGCATGGCATGGGACGAGAATTGCATTACTTTGATCACCATGGTGAATTATGTAACCTGACTATTTATTGACACATCAGCTTGACTACGTCAAGATTATGAGGAAGTACACATCAGACAGTAAACATCCTGCTCTCCTGTATATTGATTCTCATGAGCCTTATCGGGTAACATCAGCGATGTATTAAATGATATTGATCGCGTATTATGGGTTACACCATTTGTTATCATTAATGTCATTTCGTTCGCTCTGTCCATGCCGTTCACCTCCGTCGTGTTTTGGCATCAGATAGCGAGGCAGTTTTTTCTTAGGTATCGCTTCCGTGAATCCCTACAATGCGGTAACTTGGTACGCTCATTTGTCAAACTATACGTGATTGTCTGGGTTGCGTACGTGAGGCAGGGCATGTGTTATAACTGTGTAACATAATTATATATTTTTACTTGTATATAGTGATATGTGTGATTCGTTGAGCTAAAGGTTCAGTTGTTCTTGTTAAATGTCACTGTTGATACTAGTCCAATGGAGAAAAAAATTCCTCAGTATTTTTTTACGTAATTGTATTTTTCTTTTTCTTTTTTTTCTACATTTTTTATACCCCACCCCCTCCCTTTCCAAGGGGAGAAACTTTTTAATTAGCGACACAAGGTTGGGGTTAGGGTCATCTTAGTTTAACCCATTGTATAACCCTATCCATATAGTACAGACTTCATATACTCACATCAAGAAGTAGTTTTCGCAGTTTTCGCAAACCAAACAAATGAGTTCATCGTTGAGTTCGACAATGGTTTTTATTCAGTTGTCACACTCACAAATTAGCGCTTGAAGACAATATACTGAATTTTTATTGAGCCAAATATACGACATGGATCAGGTGCTGAAGTCGCAGGCTAAAAACATGATATTGTATGGTATCATTATCACATTAGTTGATATTAATTAACTGTTCCATTCATGACCAATATAGGGTACAAGCCAATATAGGACAGACGGAAATTATGATGTAGACACAATTATTCCGTGACTTTCCAGAATCGGGATTATGTTATGCAACTAAAAACTAGAAATCATCGACTGCGGCTCGTATTATGTAATAGACCAGAGGGTTTGGGTGTAAGTTTAAGCAATACAAGCATGCACCCAAATTATCTGAGTAATATAGGTCATTGTGACGATCTTAGTGGTCCTTGGGGTCTTTGCTGGGGGTCAAAGAGTGCGGTAGGGTTTAAATTTTATCAGGATCATAAAACCAACTTTCCCGATGCTTCTAAATAAATGCTCGTGCAATTGAATTAGCCCGGTTAAACTGTGTAATTTGTGATAGTGTAACCCAGTATTACTCACACGATACTAATACTTTTAGCATCTGTGTCTTCGACCAATCAGACGTGTCAATCGCTTGTGCATTTGAGTCACAAAGAACAGTACAGAGTGATTCAAAATTACGAGGGTTGTTCGAAATATTCTCGGTCTAACATAGAACGCACTATACTAGAGATATGAAATTTGGAAGTTAGCAAGAACAATTATTTACAAGATCACACGGAGCTTTGTTATTTCCTGAGATAATTGGTTTTTGGTTGAGCGCACTTCTATCGATATCACTGTCAAAGGCTCATTTTTGGGTGCCAAACATTTGATTTGTGGGCCTCTCATAACACTTTTTCTCAACAATTGATTGCTGATATTATTTAAGCACACTGCTTGTCTAATTGGCTAATGGAATTCTGTACACACACAAAAAGTTAATACGGAAATTGTGCAAAGGAGGTGCATTAAAAATACCCGCTCATTTTTCATCATTCGATCAAATGGCCACGCAGCCATTAAAAATATGTAATTTGCCACATAATGTGTTAAATATTTGTATAATGTGGAAAAGGTATATATCTGTTGCTGCTTTAAAATTTGCTTTATCGATAATTTAGTTTGTCATATTCCAAACTGATTTGTCACTTCAAAACTAATTGACGTACATATCATCAAAGTTCTAAAAGTTTAGGACATGATATAATAAAGCAAGGAAGTGTTATATGCTGCAATGGGTCTTCTCATTTTAATGATGCTATAATTATCTCCTCTGCATGGCCATGAAAGTCTTCAATGCACATCTCGATAAATATTGTTTCATGGGATCCTTCTCTAATTAACAAATATGACCCATGCATACAAATATCCATTGATTCCATACATGTATTAATCAAATGCTATAGTAAAAACAATGCTGTACAATTCTATTGTATACCGTTTAAAGGGATCCGGACTCATTCGGTTTATTTCGGCTCAGAGCAGCAGAGGCTGCAAACAAACAGGCGTGCTCAATAAAACTATCACCAACTACATCTTCAAATCTAAACCTTTCTGTTATTAAATTAAAATTAAAACTATGTTGCTTATATATGTCGTAATTTAGCTCTTTGTGTTACAAAGGAAATGTAGAGAATAAAATATGTGTAATTTACTAACTTATGATACCAACAAAACATTTGCAAATACCTTCATAAGAAACATGATGAGGGCATACATGTATCAGGAAATCGCCAATAATTCTCTCAACGAAGATGCTTTGTTATTAGTGTTATTCTTGGTGTTCATTCGTTATCAATATTATGAATAATTTATGACATCCAGCTACAAACATATTTATATCTATTTGGTTATTTAGGCGATAGAAAGTAAGATAAACATCGCTCATCGAGTGAGTTGAATGCACTTGATTGTGAAGAATATGAAAGAAAGTTACGTTACGTAATGATCAAATTATTTGAAGAAAACAATTTAAATAAAAGCATTGATTGTGTAAAAAAGGGGATACTGCAACTATAAAAGGTAATTATTTAAGGTTACATAGCGCGGTTTTAGAGAAAAGAGCCTTCTAGTAGCACGTTATGCAAAAGGTTGAAAAATCTCCATTACTTATAAACATACTTTTGAATCACCTTGTATCATCTGGCTACAGATGTTTCATCACTTGTGTGGAACATTTTCCTCACATAAATTGTTTGGGTATCTTGATGTATACACCCCTTTATCTCGTAATAAGAAAATATCACCGGTTACGATGAAAGGTGTCAGGCAGATTGGAGAGACATGCAATTATGTTGAAGTTTTACTTCTAGTAACATGTTGCACACGCCTGTACACATCGGTGCAAAAACTTCAGCAATGATTTACAGTGTACGTATTAGACAACACTAAAATTAATAAGTTTCCATTGAATTCACTTCCAGACAGAACGCATAGATTATTCATTAAGCCGAAGCAACGCTCATGTAATTAGCCAATAACTGTTGCCAGATGCTTAAGAATTACTTGAGTGAGAGCTATCATATTTAAAATTAGAGCAACAGCCAGATTAAGTCTGGGGGTATATTGCAATTCACGGCAAGGACCTGAAACCGATCAGATCGCAAAATACAAGCTGTAAAAGCTCATTAAACGATAGAAGAATAAACAACACACGGAGATCTGAGATTGCAGATTTGTGCCAAATGCAGCAGGAAAGTTAATGGAAGCCAGCTTGGTTCCCTCATTGATGAGTATAGGAACAAGTAGCTACATTCTGTAGTCATAATCTGTGGGGATGATAGCTACGTTTTCGATATATTAAGTATCGCGCGCTACATAAATATGGACAAATATCGAAAGCCTACACCTTAATTAGTGTGTTAGCGAAAACCCGAGCAAAGTACGCATAACTGGTGACTGATTACAATTATTTCAATTTTTGAAGCGACTGCGAAGCGATTTCGAGTTCTGAAAACAATAGTGGTTATCAGCAAAACACATCCAAGAAATTGATTCTTCCATACTGAAGCATGGGATGATCATAATGTAACTGATAACGTTATGATCATTATGGCGCGAAATCCGAGAATGACAATGCGTGAATCATGCAGGACTTAGTAATCGACAAAAGTATATAATTGTCCGGAATACTTTGTGGTTTTCAAGTCTGGATTTAGGTACATAAATATCCATTGCCACCATTTCATAAGGATTAAAATGTTATGTTGGATATATCCATTTTCTGAGTGCATTTCTATCGAAACGGTTGCGGGATCATATCGTTTCAAGACTAATTACCAATATAGAGTCTTGGAACGAGACTGAAAAACAGGTAGCGCTTGATCACCACAAGAAACCTGAGGTGCACTTACTGAGCAATATGGTCACTACAGGCATACACCAACCTCCGCTGACCCCAGCCCCCATGAGGTTCGCATGCAATCCATTAGTACAAATTCACACTTGTTCAATTTGAACACGTGTTTCACTGACCTTGCTTTCAACAACATTTAAGGCATTTCTCACTGGAAGCGTTGACATTCAAGGCGACTTTGACCTTTCTGTAATCTCATATTGGCACATAATTCATGTCAATGATGAGTGGCATGGTGCGTTCAAAGAACCCTGGATTCTAAATTGCACACACATTGTCTTTCTAATCCAATTAAAAAATAATCCAATTAGTTTTATACCATAGCCTTTTGACATAATCAGAAGAAAAAAATACAACGAAGAAATATTCGGAAAAAAAATCCGCTGAGTGAGATATGTCTCGAATATCCAATATGCCAATAAAATTATACTATAGATACACGATGAAATAGAATTAATATGTAAGGCTGGATTCCATTTAATTTACCAAATAAATGGAAACAAGAGTGTCTATATTTATTTAATTAAATGAGGCAAGACTAAACCGATCACTCCTGTGACGCCATTTGTGGATGATACTGATTGCCTCTCATATATTAATGCGATTCCTCACGGTGATGAGCATGTTTCTGAAAGAGATAAGAACTTAATCTTAATACATGCTTCGATATTCTTCATACCTCGTGGCTTGGCAGTGAAGAGGATCAACCGCAGGCAGCCCCAATGATACTGTTTCTCTCAACCACTCGCCCCATTTCTTGCAGTTTCTTAGTTGCCTTCGGCATTTTGATCTGTAAAAATTATCTCAATTATTATGAGATGTCCAAAGGTTAGCAATCAGGGAAGACTAGATGCCCAGAGGCTATCAATGGTGACTAGATGCCCAGAGGCAATAAATGATGACTAGATACCCAGGGGCAATCAAGGATGATTAGATGTCCCGAAGCAATCAATGATGACTAGATGTCTGGAGACAATCAAGGATGACTAGATGCCCCGAGAAAATCGAGAATGACTAGATGTCCAGAGGAAATACAGGATGACTAGATGTCCAGAGGAAATACAGGATGACTAGATGTCCAGAGGCAATCAAGTATGACTAGAAGCCTCGAGGCAATCAAGGATGACTAGATGCCCAGAGGCAATCAAGGATGACTAGATGCCCAGAGGCAATCAAGGACTGGTTGACTAAGCTGAAGAATGGACGTCAAACTCCACTCCTGCATCCTGTGATCAAGCATTTAATAAAGGTTTCACATTACGATTTTAGCATTTGTTATTTATAAAATTAGAGTCATTATTCATTCATTCCTTCATTAAGAAGCGTTTAATACACATCCATTTCCATAATTATATTGCAACAAAAATTTTATTCTTCAATTTCATGACACATAAGAGTGATATAACTCCTTAAGCGCTGACAGTAATTTTGAGGATCGAGGACGTGGCTGGCATTCGTTATTCAACGAGCACTTATGACTAATTGACTAATACCTTTGCACTCGCATTTTCAATGTAATTAGAAATGCAGTTACTGTACGTCTAAAATTATCAAATAAACAGCATATTGGGTTACCAATTCAGGGGTAAGTGAGATGCAAATGGGGTATAATCAGATTACTGCACTTGGCGCTGTTCAAGCCAAAATATCAATCTCATGACCTTGTATGGCGCATGACTGAGTTTTACGGCTCCAACCAAACCATTCGGTGATACGGGCGCCAGAACAGAAGCCTGCGACAGGGTTTTTTCCTAAACTCACCGATAAATAAAAAGTATTTTGTATCCAGCATACGATAAATCAACCGATGCTCGTATTTTGCATCCAGCAAGTCAGTGCATTTAAGGTATTGAATTCATGTCATGTGACTGATGCAAATTTCATCACTGGCTTATTGTGTCGGAGGTTCATGAAACAACTGTGGTCCAAAGAGGTGTATTGAACCTAAGAACACAAGACTGGAAACTGATTTCTAAGCGCCTATCCATGCATGCATGCATGCATGGTCAGCGGCAAGCCCCTCAAGGTGAGCATGCAATATACACATTACACTCAGCCACTTCATTCTGTCAGCACAAATTACGGGTAAAATTTAAATTTGAACATGATATACCGGATAATCAAACTAAGTGCAATTTATGTAGGCCTACTCGTATTAGTCTTTTGATACTGCGCATCATGAGTATTTAATTATTTCGTGCAGACGTCTCACGGGTGTCAACAGATTGCGTAAAAATCACTGGCTGACATTTGCACAGGCACAAAGTTGCCCTTCGAAATGTTCAAAACAAAAACCCATGGCAGGTGTGCTTTATACGTGTATGAATATAAAAAATATTATTGAGGGCCACGGAGTAGCTCAGTTGGTTAAACTGCATTCCTATATCGTGGTCCTGGATTCGACGCCCGTTTAGACCAAGGACGTTAGGATTGTAATTCGTATAATGATACTGCAGTGCAATCCAGCTGCACAATAAGGCCGGGCGTTTGTATTAATGTCTTTAGTGATATGCAGGATAAAGAATCCTTCGGAGTTATCGTTAAGAGTAGGAGAAAACCCCAGTCCCAGGCTTCTGTTCTGGCGCCCGTATCACCGAATGGCTTGCTTTGAGCCGTAAAACCCAATTACGGTATGCCTCATCCTATATAATTGTAATATCTTCGGGTGTTTCTCGCGTCTCCATTGATAGAACAAATGCATTAACATTGAATAATAAAATTATATACAATATTTGTTGATTAATTATTAATCAACAAATATTGTATATAATTTTGACCTCAAAAGAAATCAGTATCCATTCCATGAACAACGAGTCAATCCCACCAACAACATCAATTATAACTGACAGTTGATTTAATTAAAAAAAGAAAAAGTATAAAATGCACTTGTGAAATCGTACACATGTGCATAGTGCGTTGTGTCACTAAAAAGGTTCTAAATTCCACAAGATTAGTTGGTTTTCAACATTGACACGTAAGCATATTAATTATATTGTCGCGTGTGGTAATCATTAGCAATGACGATTAAGAGGAGAAATGTGAATATAGTGTTTACCAGATTCTCAGCTAAAGTTCTATGGACACGAATGTCCAAAAAATCTTCCTCCAACCATTTAAGTGAAGTTGACCTAATAAAGCATTGTATGATGTCTGCCAAGTCCAGTCTGCAACAAATACCAGGCATTCGTTTTCCCTGGTCTGCAACAGGGTCTGACCCGAAAAAAAGAAAAGCCTGTCACCCACATCGAGAATGATAAATCGATAAATTGAGAAGCAAATCCGTTACGGTTTTGGCTTGTTTACGCAATAATGCGATCTAGATAAACGAATTCTACGACCAATAGAGAAAAGCACTGATAAATTAGCCGTATTTTTCCTAGCTTATCAGAACGCGACACTTTTACAGGTAAATAAAACACAAAACAAGAGAGGGCTTTTTAAAGGGTGCAAACGAAATGCATCTCAAGGTCTTTTGTCACAAGAATTCATGACTTCAATATCCTAACAAAAAGAGTTTTGAATAATCTGCACAATGAATGGTTATAAAAACTAAGGGGAAAAATACTCTCCTATATGATACCTCCAAATTCAAGTATTCGCATCTCGTCCTCCTAAAGTGATAAGCGAGTACGTCCTTTAACTATAGATGCAGACCAAGATGCCGTGTTTACAAAAGAAGCGCCTGTTTGAATGATACCAACCCTACATACATTGCATTCACACAGTACCTGTCCCAAGGGCCTCAATTCCGATGCTTCTTATCTACCAGCTAAGGGTGATCAAGGGTTGCTATCTGTATGCTTTTCCCAGTGGTGTTCTGCGAAAAGAGCCTTTCTACACTCAAGGTCACAACACAGAATTTACTCCGAGAACAATGGACGAGAGGATCCTTGACCCCATGGAATCGACTCTTGGGATCTGATATGTCGTTAGTTTCAATGTAATGACCAACGGGTTTGATGTTGCTGACATGACACCTGAGGAAATCGAATTCTTGCACTGGCGAAATTGATACCGCTCACGAAAACACAAGATCATCATTTATGTGAGGAAAGGGACAAATCTATCACTTTCCAAACGTAGCTGACAAGGTTCACAAGACCAAAAGAATGACAACGCGAGAGAAAAAACTTCTCTATCTCTAGGCTTGCCACAATGTGGGAGTGAATTACAATCTTTGGATTGGTGAATAGGGGCAGACCACAATCATGCTGTTGCATGACATGCAATTCAGAACAAAAATTTCGACATTTTGCGTGGGATGGCTACGTACATACGTCACTGTGAGGTGTGCGACATTAGTTGACAAGTCCGCAGAATAGAGGCCAGTAGGCACTAGGCTAACATAAGCTCAATTATTATCCATGATTGTCATCAGTTAGCGTCGGGTTAGATCCATCTTCCAATGCAGGTATGACTTGCATGCGTTCCCATTCAGTGTCCAAGTTTTTACAAACAATATTTTCATACAATACTGCGATTTATTCTGTGATAGATTATCGATAAGCATGTAATTAATCAAAAAGAGCAAATCAATATCCATGGGATGCTCATCTGTATGACCAACTAAAGTTGAGGCGCCAAAAGACCCTGATGCGCCGCCGGTTGCTGTAAAAGTATTCATTGGATAGCCATCAAGAGACTAATATAATTAATGCGCTTTGACTTTGGCTATTTCACATAAAATCTGCATAGTATTTTTGCGTAATTAAGTGCATATTAATTAGTGTATTAATATTATACATTGCTCATGCCTTCGTTACTTTCAGATGTATATTTCCTTTTGTTCACTTGTTCATTTCGTTCCGTATTCGTCACTTCTACATTCCTGAGATTTACAATTCTCAGATTTTGCAGAATATCATTCCGCATTGCATATCTTCCATGCAACATGCAATTAATCGAAACGAAGGTAGCAATCTGCATTGGATGGCTTGCACCATTAATTTACCCATTCCCGTGACTTGCGACTTACGTTGCCTGCTTCCAGATCCACATTGCTCGAGGGTCTCTTACAGCGAAGCTATTGCCTCGATTCTTGTCTAGACCAGTGTACGATGCTGGGTAAGCTTGTTTAAGGCTATTGTAAAACATGCTGTAAAGGTATTGTAAAACATGTAGTTGCTGTAAAATCAATCGAGCATAACGGCGCATGTGAAATATTTCAATTAACAGCAAGGTGCTTTTGTTGATGGCCGAGACTCAAATGTTTATCCATGGAGTCCCATGGACTAGTAATTACACATAACTAGTATCGAGGCTCTCAAAATAATTATTGTTCTCGCCTTTTGTCCTCGAGTATGCTCATATTCCTATAGGGGAGCATTGAAAAGCAATGTGAATTTTGAAGCGGACCCCTCCTCTTCATAAAAAAGGTACCTACGCAAATTGAGTTTGCAGAGTTCATTACTCCTGAGAAAAGACTCGTCGTATACCCTGGATCTCAGTAGATTTGGCATAAGAAGGAGATTTCATTTGCCAAAGCAGCTTCCTGGGCCCACTTACCATTGAATAATTGATTACTCCTCGAAGGTCTGCATCTATAGAGGCATAAAGAAAGAGAAATTAAATATTGAACGGACGTTACACTATATCGACAGCAAAGGCATTGTTGGCCTTGCTTAGTGATTGCAGGGGACAGCCAAGTGGTCAATGCATTGTTTGTGAGCATGTGGAAGTCAAGTATTGATCCCAGGATTGGAATTGGAGGAAGGAGCAGTGGAGAGGAAAGTGCAGGGACAGCTGATGCTGCGACGAGGAGCAGAAAGACGAGACTGTTGGGACCATGGCTCCTTCACGAAATGCCTCCAGATTATTGCTCACAATTCTATCCAAAGTGTCAACAAGGAAATCTCTTTGGTGCAGCTTCTTTGCATCAGCAATGTTCACACATCAGTATTATGTATGAGCACAACAATCATTGTGATTAACTCATCTGAATTCAAACTCGATCACATGCGATCCAAATAACATACCGTAGCATAATTACGCCAGCATTAAAATTTGCAAAGGATGACACAGGTGCGGTGTGTGATTGGTTTGACTCACCTTACTTATCTCATATATATGTTATATGTACATATTTACATACACTATTATGTTAACAACGGTACAAAGAATACAACAACCGAACGTGCCAAGCCATTGAATCAAAAGAAACTAAGTTTCAAATACGATGCCACAATATTGGCACAAATTCATATTCAACTATAACAGTAATTACATACCATCATTATTGAATATATACATGTAACCAACCGTGTAGGCACATTCCATTGATAAGAGTATGTCTAGACGTCTTTCGCACATGGTTAATGCTGAAAACCAAGGTCGCCGGCTTATCGTGAAGAGCCACTATTTGCATCCCTCAAATATCAGAACACCGGTCAACCCGGGCCTCTCAGAGCACCATATGGCGCACATCATTCGTCAATCTATCATTGGACTGTGTACATATGAGTCAGCTCTTTCATTTCTGTTTTGATAATGTAACTTTTTTACAACTGTAACTTTTTTTTTTCTATCAAGCAGATATAACTTGTATACTTTAAATATTAGGTGTACAATATAGATTGCCTCGCCGTGCTCTCTGATTTTTTTTTTGATTTTTTTGATTTTTTTTTTTTTTTTTTTTTTGAATATGAATATGTAACTTCCCCGAAATACTGAAAAGATAATTCATGATCTAGATTACTGATTCCTGAAACTCTTTCGCTCGGTAGATCTTGGAGTGAATGTGCTGCTTAGCGAGCGGGGGAATCTGAGATTGGTTGGGGTTTCATAGCATGACAGAGGACACCCTGAGTGTAGAATACAAATCTAGGAAACTCGTTGTCCTGTTGATGGGGTCTGTGTTCTAAATCAAAGACGGATCAATACATCCATCTCGTCTGGCCACGTTGATCCATTTTCTCATGGATTATCTCACACGCTGTTTGGTAGTCACTCAATACAGAAACTTATTTTATACAAGACGCTTTTTTTTTTTTTTTTTTTTTTTCTTTTTTTTTTTTATATTAGCTATATAATAATATTGTGTAAACTTGCGCTGATTTAATTTTGAAATTATAATGAGCCGAATTAACAAGTCATCGTTCAATATCAAGGTAGTTTGTATTAGATTATACCCATACTTTTCATTCTTGTCATAAATGATCACTGATATCTCTTAATCATAATTTTCAAATAGTCAATTTCTGTTTATTGCATAACTTCGATTGTCCCAGCTCGTGACTGGAGCTGATATAAATCATGTGATTTTTATATTATATAATTGACATCATGCGATCAACCTTCCCCCTGGTCCGTCTAAACGACATGTGTATATAAAAGATTGTGATTCTTTGTCGATCAATAAAACCCACGATGACGTTAACAATCCCTGGATGATGATTCGCTCTTTCTGAATCCAGAGCAATAAACGTGTTTCAAAAACACCTGTTGACTGCATATATCAGACTAGAGAGCATTTTTTTTTTTCTAAAATCTAAATTAATGCCAACTGAAATGACGACATGATATTAAGCATAAGAGACAACGGAGAGAGCACGGGTCTTTGAATGACCTTTCTGAATCACAGAACACAGACATCAAGCTTGACTGACATTGATCAAAGGCAATGAGGCATGCAGCACTCACGTCGCATCACTGCATCTTGTCGCTTGAAATACTTCCTTGCATGCAATCGAATAAACCTCCTAGGGGCAATGACCTGATGGAGGACACTATATCACGGCGTATTGAGCTAGTAGTACTTGAGTACTTTGCCACCATCAAACCAGTGGTACAAATTAACAGACATGATCTATGAGGTTGGATTCGGAAATATATAAATTGCCGGTGATGAAAGCCTCTTCTAAGAAACTAGAAATATTGAAGAAATGATAGAGAACCCTCTTCAAGAAAACGATTTGTTGGTGATTTATTTTTAGAATGACATAATCGAAGGCCAATCATGGAGCGGATATCAGCGGTCAAAACGCCAGACTTCAAGCATCCATCATGGGAGGAAGGGACATCATTTGGTTTGCCCATGAGATGTCCATCGCGCCAGTGCACTCTGAAAAATTGAAAGCATACGAAAGGCCAAAGAAGTCAATGTGATAATATTTATATGTAGGGTCACCATGGTGGGGTATGTTATAGCTGGCAGACTTTAGCTATTGCATGCCAAGATGAATCAATCATTGGTATTGAAGCCACACCATCACTACATGTTTTCCACTTTCCAGGAACTCATTTAAAAAGGTGTATCAAATATGTTATTACATGCAAGGAGAGAAGACTATAGTAGCAAATACATAATTTCAAAGTACATCATCCGCGGGCAACTGGGGATTTTCATTGACACACCCAGAAAAAGAGACAATAAAGTTGTGCGTCGCCATGCTGGATGTCTAATAATGTGCATGGAGATCTGGTATTTTGAGTTTGGCAATTTGGCATGGTCTGGAAATTACCAAAAACCAAAACACATCAACCCATTGTGATGCATGATTCCACCGAAAGGCTATCTTCCATCCTGAGCGAGGGCCCAGAAGCGTGCGAACGAGTCCTTTGTGAAAAAAGTCCATGTGTCTAGACGAAATGGGCGCATTGATTGTCTTAGCACTGGAAAGGAAAAACCCTCAACAGGACAATGAACTTTTCAGCATAAACCTTTCAAGTGCGTAGCGTTCCGTCACTCTTCTGACTTCACGAACCAGTCGTATATAAATGGAAGGAAATGAGACATAATATCTCTCCTTGGAAATGTCATAAAAAGTTATATGATGTTTTGACTAAATAATTTGCCAAAGAATTTCGGTAATCTACTCATAAGAACGATGGTGCTGTTTGAATAATAATATTTTAGCAAAATTTGGCTCTGAATAAAAATATTAAAATAGCTGAATTACTAGTCCAGTGGCAGATCATTCAGTAGATTTGACCAATTACGTATCGTGCTACACAAAGGACCCCTCGAGCCACACCGCGTTCTGCCATTTGACAGACGCAGCGAATGGCTCTTAGAGGAGGCCACTGACCTTGGTTTTCCTGCATTAATCATGTGCACAAGACATCTATCTACACACACTATCATCACTGGAATGCGCCTGCATAGGCAAATCAATTTTCTTTTCTTTTCGGTAACACCATATGATGGTAATAATGTATGCGTAAATTTTGCACATAATAAATAACACATCGCTTGCTATGCGTGTGTGACAGTGTGGACTAATGTTTGCCAATTATGTCTACTCTCAGAGTGAGTTGAATCTGAAGACAGAGCACCCTGAAATATTGATCAGTTCAGCACACCACTGCTTGCAGCATTGCACGAGGCATGCATAATAGGGTTTTACGGCTTCACCCAGCTCATTCGAGTGATACGGCCAGGAACGAAGGCCGGATCCGGGGTTTCCCCCTACACTTATCGATAAATCACAAAGGTTCTTAATCCTGCATACCACAATAGACAATAAAACACAGCGTCCTGCCTTGTTACGCAGTTGCGCAGCACTGCAGAGTAACCGAAAAATTATAATTATAACGAATTATCATTATAATTCACAACCATAACGCCAGAACCCGGGGCCTCAACCTCCACGGTCTGCATAGGATTGCACTCAGCCGGTAAAACCGATTGAGCTATTCGGTGCCCCTGCTTGCAGCTTTGCACTATTGATAAAGTTTCAATTGAAGTAATTGAATGAACTAATGATTATGACATCTTAACAGCTCATGGCCCCATGAAACATGCACAATTAATGTAAGCCTCAACTCCCTTTTGAATGTTTTCGCGGTTTTAGGGAAGGCACAACCCATGCGTGTAAGATATCCGGATAAGAATTGTGATTTATAAACCAATAGGACAAATCGTCGTGTAATTTTCATATAGAGGGATAATATCAGGCAGTGATTATGTTTATTGCCCCCAAGTTAGATCGCGTGAGTATCGTTTTAGAACCCCAGAATGTCACAGGGCATTGCGATGAGTCAAAGCAATTTCAAAACATGGGACCGACAAGAATTACTTATGCTGTGGAAAAATACGGTGCTATCATTCTTCGCCCCCACGATTCAGTAATAGGGGAAACGATTCAGCAACTACACGGGCCTCATTGGGAAGTAGAGGGTGGATTTCTTGGCAGCAACCGTCTGCACCAGTAGATATTAATAACATTACTTTAACAAGGGGCTTGTATATCAGCATAACACCCTTAATTCAGATGTCGGACATGACATTGCTTATAGTTATCAATGAAATTAATTATCATAAAGTATATTTAAGCAAACCTTTTGGTATTCGTAGCTTTACCTCATTATCTTCTCTTAAACGCAAACTAACATGATTAGAGTTTGATAAAAGAACGATTATTGTATGTTTTTGCGTATATTTTAGATTTATTCAATCCGCAAATTTAAGTTGATTATCTCCAGATGTGGGTATTATGGAATTCCGTGACGACAAACTTTTTTCTCTTTAATTTGAATAAAATCATACCATGATAACTTAAAATAATCCAACTGAAGGATATAGCACACCTCTTTTTTGTTGACTCGTGCGGCTTTTACAATGCTCTCTTCCAATTGGTCATTCTAAAAGGAGGAGATCACTGTTAACAGGCTGAGGACACGAAGGCAATACTAGGAAGGAAAGTGTTGCCGGAAATGACTGTCTGCAGCCATCTCAGCTTTAACAGCACTTGTCTGATTGAAATGAGCAATTTAAACTGCCCCTGTCTTAAGTGGAACAATCATTATGGCAACAAACTAATAATACACATCACCTCATCCCAATGCCATATTAGCTAAAAATAAAAAAATAAAAAAGATTTCCGTTGACCCATGTATGTAAATATTATTATCTTGGATTCATCCCGCTTGCAAGAAGCATATGAAAGTTACCAAGGACGAAGGGGCAAAAAAGGCATACTAGTAATCTGTGTTAATGTCAATAAATCTTCTTAAATATATTCAGGGTGGAGGACTTTTTTAAAGACCATCTCTGCAACCTGAATCCCCGCTTTAGGCGCCACTCGTCACATTGAATTAAAGTAACGACACAAAATTATCAAATCCCAAAAGCTGATACCATCGGGTCAAGGATTCTCTTGTCTATTGTGCTTTAAGTAAAATCCGTGACCTTCACATTCAGGTTGTTCTTCCTGGGTATCGCTATAAAGAGGAGGTAGGCACCCTTGGCCACTCTTGTATGGTATAAGTAGGAAGCATGAGAGTTCACTTTATGGTTTCCTGTAATAATTATATGCCACCATTCGATATAAAATTAAATAAATTGAAAAATATAATGCAAAATGTCCATGTAAGTAATCCAAATAGATAGCATAGATAATCCAAGCAGCAATTAACTGGGGTAGGATTAAACAGCATATCAAGAAGCCCACCGAGTCCAACACTACGTATGCGCGTATGCAGTTTTAAGTAAGGCATGACAAACGCTTTGATTTGACGAAAGGTTGATACTAGCTAGATTCAGAGTCAGCGTGATGTTCAGATAGGCTTCTAATGGATACCATGCTCATTAAATGCTTAATCCTGAAACTACAATATCTTCAATTCAATCAATGTCGGTATACAGATTAAAATGTATATGATTGGTTGGCTTGTGAAGCCAGGATCTATCTGCAATCAGCCGTCCCATATTGCAGGTGTTTCATATAAATCTGAATGCTTTCGAGTAGAGCACTTGTACGGTATGATTCCAGTCATTTCCATCAGCTACCAAGGTTATCTTGCTCTTGTGGTACAAGTATTTTAGGATTATCTGCGGTCGCAAAGAGTATGAGCTTGACGAATTTAGACTTATTGTTTTAATCAACCAAATGATCAAGGCATTCACAGATCGACGCATGTCTATTGCAAGTATTAAAAGAATAATTGACACGTACCGTTTTACCATGCGTGGTATACCATTCAGAATATTCTACCAGTGGCTTTTACCAGAGATTTGACAGACGCAACGAATGGTTCTTTAGAGGAGGCCACTGACCTTGGGTTTCCAGCATCAATCATGAGCACAAGACGTCTATTCAGACTGTTAACTTTGGTGTGTGCTAAGTTTGAACAAAGATGTAATTATTTAAACATGATTGTAAGTTGTGACCCCTCGCGCTGAAACCCGCACTATAAGTCGCATTTTCACGTTTGTAGGTTTTAGTGCCTCCTAATAGTTGATACAAATCCATTTAGTTTGATGTAAGAATTTTCTAAATCGGAGCAGTAGTTCAAAAGTTACAGCATGTTTACCCTTCAACCCCACACATAATCGTAGATGAGAAATTCGCATTGAAAGGTTGCAAAAGGCTTCATTATACACAAAATATAAGAGCTTTTTGGTCACAAACTTACATGATTTTTGTATGTGAGGAAAGAGGATATCGTTTTCTTTATTTCGCCTTCAAAATATGAAAATCAATGACCTCTCAAGGCTTGTTTATCAGGAAAATGCTAGGCGACTTAGTATGGTTTCGGCTCAAGGAGTAAATAGTAAATAAGTCCTGAGTATCAACGTTTTATTTGCCATTGGGTGTTTGTCTACACATAATACACAAATGTATTATAGTCTCCTAATGTTGAAAAAAACTTTGCTCTACATGAAAATTATTCATTGTACCAATAATAATAGTTTCTGTATTTACAAAAGGCATCATTGAACACAAAGCTATTTCATTCCCGAGTAAAAAGCAATGCACTCTCCTGAAACAGGATCTTGGATCTGATTTAAAAGTGAACCAAACACCGTGAGTGCTCTATAGGTACGTGATAATGCCAGGCAATGATTGTGTTTGTAGTTTCCGTGGCAGCCGGGTTTGCGCATAAGAATGGTTGAAAGTAAAAATACCAGATTATGGCCAGGTTCTGCTCGCCCCCATCATATATAACGACGGAAATAGTTATCTTTATTTGCCCCAAAAGAGCTTAACAAAATCTGAAAATGGATGTGGTTTGGAATGTGTACAATGCCAAATACGGGCCTTGAACTGACTTTGTGGCACACATGACCTTATAACGTGACCACTATAAATTACGTGCGTAAATTGGTTCTTGGATAAGTATTAATCACACAACACAATATTCAAAGTTCAAAGAGCGTTCAGATATTAAAATGACCTGCATGCAACGAGTCTCTGCAGTTATTGTAGGTCAATAACTGGCAGTATTTCTGCCAACTGCAATGGTTTGTCTGAACATTGCTGACGCAAAGAAGCTGCAACAAAGAGATTTCCTTGTTGACACTTGGATAGAATTGTGAGCAATAATCTGGAGGCCTTTCGTGAAGGAACCACGGTCCCAACAGTCTCGTCTTTCTGCTCCTCGTCGCAGCATCAGCTGTCCCTGCACTTTCCTCTCCACTGCTCCTTCCTCCAATTCCAACCCTGGGATCAATACTTGACTTCTACGTGCTCACAAACAATGCATTGACCACTTGGCTGTCCCCTGCAATCACTTAGCTAATTCAATAATTATTGTATTTCTATCTATGGTGTAATGGCCGTTCAATATTGCATTCACTCTTTCGGATCTCCGAATACAGACCTTTACTATGTGGTCAATTATTCAATACTGGGCAGGCCTGAGACGCTCCTCGTTGCCAAATCTACTGAGATCAAACAATTTCAACGATTTCCTTCTCTCGAGTAATAGGCTCGACAACGAACGGAAAGGCTACATATCCTTACAAAACTCACTGAACACAAAATATAAAACGAGACAAACTCCGACCATTAGTGCCCCATATGCAGCAAGTTCCTGAATGGTACGTTATGTATTACACATCAAAGGAACCCCCGTATACATTATAAAATTTACAAATTATACAAAACCATACAAAATAAACCCATTATAGATACAAAGAAACCATACATTTATAGCGTTATTTGTGAGTACCAGTTTAGAATCATATGAGCAATTTTAATGTTAATAACATATTATACTGTTGGTATTAATACCGGTTAATTGTTTTATTGTAGGTTTCCCGCCTGGTATATCTCGCCTGGGTATGCCATGCATTTTGAGTGGTCACAACATTTTGACTTGATCATTGACGGCCTGATTACAATATTGAAACAACTTTTGGTACAAGCTCATATAGCGTATAATTATTGCTGACAAAGAGCTGTAATTTGTTTACCCTTTCAAGCATTCTTCGGTAAACTCAAAGACCAAATTGATGTAGGAAAAATTGATGCAGCGGATGAACTACAATGATATATTTTGATATTCAGATAAAACCATGGAATTCTGTGAACCGGCCATGGGTCCCAATAATAGCGACAATTTGCGAGACATTCCTCTCGACTGAGGTATTGTGTGACGTAGTGGAACGTTTATGAGCTGTTAGCAAGTGGTTTATAGAGACAAAATTAATGATAATTTGTTCGCTTCAACAACAGTTAGTTGAACTCTACGAATACCAATGTGTGACAACAAAAGCCATTATTTATGTTACTTATTTGTGAATAGAATCATGCATTACATAAGAACATAACATTGGGCATTCGGTATTCCTTAATGCATGCAAATGGAACTGATAATGCAATTCCTCTGTTTTTGTTTAATGGCTTCTCGAAACATTGTGCCCTTTTAGCTCCATTTTTTTCTTTTATTAAGTGGGGATGATGGTTTCACTAATATGCTGAGGCCATGTAGACGACTCTATATTTGATGAAAAGTGTTGCCGGAAACGACCGTCGGTGGCCATTCCGAGCACATCAGCCGCTGAAGGTCTTCCAGACTTCCAGGTCAAATATAATGCCCGTCTTACGTCATCCTTTAGTGGCTAAGAACCAAAATCCAACGCATACTCATTAAACCAGGATGCATTACATTATTGACTTGAATGAGGGACTTTTTGAAAAGAAACAGCATTATCATGAAGTAGGTTGCTTGTTTGGCCTAAAAACCGAATAATTTGATTCCATCAGGATCTTTACCATTTGAGAACATTTTGAGCATCAGGGCCAAATTTTATTAACCGAGTTAAGCTCGGTTTAAAGTTTGGTTTAGCTTAGCTAAAACTTAGGGGGTGTTACACGCGACGCTAAGCGGTCAAACTGATTTGAAATGAAAGGAAATTTTATTCGGATGACTAGAAGTGAGAACAGGAAAAAAAAAAAAGGTGTGCAGTGCAAATAGCGAATATAACAAGAACCAAGTCATCATTATTTCACAAACATGGTTGATCTCGGTTTTTGTAGTCGCAGAAGTTGTCAGTAACTTTTGCGGTCAATTGCGTACATTAAACCGAATTCTCCGCTTAGCGCGTGCTAGCACGTACCCCTCCCCCTCCAGGCCCTCCAGTCAAGTTTTAGCTTCGGTATTCCAAAATCGAGTTAAATTTACTACACGTAGGCTCATGAAATCGACCCGGGTCCTCATTCTTAACTGTAAATATAACCAGATATTATTATGTAGACCATAGGACAAAATCGATCCTGGTTTTTCAGCTGATATAGTACAATGATATTATGTTTCTTTTTTTTATAGAAAACAAATGTATACCATAATTGGGCAATGTGCGTTAACAAGCTGAACCCTTCACCTGTCTAGACAAAAATTGATGTAATAGCTTTCTTTAGTCGAAAAGACCCTCGAGCAACGCGGGCCTTGAAGCAGCCCGCGTAATATCAGGCAGAAGGAGCGTTTGTTCGCAAGTCATGGAACTAGGCAACAAGAGTAAGCCGTCCAATGGAGATTGATTCCTTCGTTTCAATTAATTGCATGTTTATTGGAAGTCTCTGACATCCAAATTAAATCGCTGCTTCGTCTGGCAACATTGCTTAGGAAGATATACATTGCCGAATGATCACACAGCATACGTGTGTGATGCAGATCACAATCAGTAAGAAGTAAAATATTATATTCACACGATTGTGCAATATAATTGCAATTTGTTAGAATAATAATTTACCGGTGACTCGGTAGATTTTTTTTACTGACTATGGTAGTATGCATGATGAAGAACTATAGGGGTTAGCTGAAAAGGGTTGAGGCGGCCGATCCGGGCTCTGTTCTGGCGCCCGTATCATGCGAACAGTTAGGTGGAGCCATAAAACCCAATCATGCGCATGCGCACGATATCTTTTGATCCCGGCAACGTTCACCTAAACTGACCCTGAATGAGGCGCACGTAGAGGGCACGCTACGTGCAACTTGTACGTGAGTTTAATCCATGTGAGATTCCTGATCAAAACTTAACACGTACGTACTCCCACCTCCCTCCCCGCTTACCATCCCCAGATACATCCATAGCAATTTGCCCCAGGCGACGACGAAAATAGTACGTTTCCCTGTTTGAAAGGAACAGCTTATCAATAAACCCTTTGAGCTCCATCATACGAAAATGTACCGCTGTAGATGGTCTACGTATATAGCACCAAAGAGTGTAAACATATTACATATATTATTTATATTTTCTTGTAATTATGGTCCAAGCACCGTTGCCTCTAGGTCACTGCTGTATACGGAGTCATTCCGTTAATCCAAACGTTAATTGCTAGGTGTTCTGAGAGTAAAGAAAAAAATGACCATATCAATTCATTCATTAGAAATATCAACAACAAAAGGTGTTATATTCTGATTGCAATCTATTCAATAGATGGAAGATCGTGACAGAAAGATCAGTGTTAAACCATTAGTTTTATTCCACCCCCACACCAGTCCTCTCTGCCTTGTTAGGGCTGCACCCCAGTATATATCTAGTGATGGCTATGCCCCTGTCTTGCTTATTGGATAGAATCACAGGCGTGGCTCAAGCGCATTGATTCGACGTCGGTTGTGGAGCACACGTGTGGCTAGCATTTTGCATTTTTGCTTCGTTTGGTTTTGTTAATGTTTTTTTTTTTTTTTTTTTTTTTTGCTTTTTTTG